>JANHGL010021797.1:27997-93492 GCA_024611195.1 Ceyx melanurus | reverse complement strand
AGGTTTGCAAGCTGATTTTTAGAATGTTATTTTCAAAATTTTTCATTAAGAAAAAAATCTTAAGACTCTGTGAACATCTTTGAAAATCTCAGCTTATATGAACTTCCTGAAAGTAATGAAAGCTTGAGCTAGATAACTCGTGTGCCCAAAATTTAGGGGGAATTAAAAAATAGAAGAAAAGAAATAATTAGTAAGGTTTTAAGAAATAAAAGGAAAATATATTCAGAGGATGTCTTTCTGTCACCTTTTTAGCTTCTATGATTCTTTTAACTTTTAAAAGTTTACATACTTTTAACATTTTTTACAGACATCACTACATGGATTTTTATATAGATGAAGGAAACAAATGGATAACATGAGAATACCTAGATTAAATGAACTACGAGGTATTTTTTGTGGACAAAATAAATGGCATTTATATTTTGTTATATTACACTATGTATTAATGTGGAACAGAACAATAGTTACAAAACCAGGCTAATTTGCATTTTCAATTTTTATGTGAGATACCTGTGGAAGCAAAATTACTTGCTAAATTATCTTGCTACTTGCCATGTAATTTTCATTTATTTAAATACAGTCTACTTGGGCTTATTTCATTTTTACAGACTTTAAAAATTAAATTATTCCTTATCAATGCATATATTCTCCATGGTTTTCTTTTGTTTTAATTGTTCTTTAAAATGATATATTAAAATAGACAATAAGGTATTTATTACATACTTTAAATTACTTTGATTTTTTGTTTATTGAAACACAACTCTTGGTGGGGCCTAGTTAATTCAGCCTGGCATTTTTGGAAGGCTTTTCTGGTTTTTATCTTCTGCTGTTTTTTTGGCATCATTTTACACAGATCAATACAAACCTCTGTTCACATACAGCTGTAGGGAAAAAAACCTCATCAGGTAGTGATATGGTTTCCTATGCAGTTGATGGAGAAAGACAAGGTCCTCCAGGGAACTATTCAAATGCTAAGGTGTCTTCCTGTCCTACTCTATCTCTAAAATGTTACTGCAAGAACAAGGGAGTTTAAGGAAAATCAATAGTAAAGGTGAAGAACCTGAAAAAAAAACACCCAAACTAGCAAATTTTAAAAAGTAGTAGAAAAGGTAGGATTTAAATACACACAAATCAGGGGGCAACATGATGAAACAATGTGACCTGAAAATCAGAATGTACCGAAAACAATGAAAAGTCCAGAGATGACTAGGAATTGTTCTTCTTGTATAATATGAATAAGGAATAAGAACAAGGAGGTATAGATGGGGAATTCAAAACAGAAACAGAAAAATATTTTTCCATGCAGCTTTGTGATTAAACAGTGGAATTTATGAAGTAGATGAGAGCAAGCTCTTGACCAGTTTAAAAAATGGATGTGCATTTATAACTGTTAAGACCTCAGTTAAGAAAAACTATACTTCCAAAGGGTTTTTAAATATTCAGATCTTAAACCTGTTAGACGATAAAACAAGATGCTGCTGGAGCTGTTTAACTCCATATACACGGGGTTTTGCTAGTTTTATGGAATAACAGTTTTAGTCCTGATGGAAAAAGGCTCACTGTCATAACCATCCAGGACTGGCACTGCACCTATGCTCTGTTTCTAAATCAATACAGAAAATTTCATGTATTTGTATTTCCTGAGTTGTGAGCATTGCCCCCAACATAGCACAATGCTGTTTGCATATTGGATTCCTCTGGTTTCTCCTGTTGCAGGGTTTCTCACATGCAGCTGGTTTGAGGAAAGAAAGGAAACATCTGGAGCAAAGGCAGAGGGTAAAGAGGTTAACGACTGCTGGAAAATACCATACTTACCTCCAGTTCAGTAGCCACAAGGACTCCTCTAATTCTGCATTCCTTTCCACAGAAAAACTCATGCACATGTTCACAAAACTATCAGCATTCGGTGTTGAAATGCCAGACCTCCTTTGCCTTCTTCTAGCAGTCTGGATGTGAAGTCTTTTGTTGCATATCTAGGACCAGGATAAGTGTCTGCAAGGATGATGCACAGCATAGTGGGTGGTAGAGGAATTCAGTTCTCAGTTTGTTGTGGGAGCTCAGCTGTCCCAGGGGTGCAAGGGTGATAAACTGACAGAAACTCTCATTAATTGCAACCACCCAAATGTCCAATGACCCCAATGAAATAATCCAGTTTATAATATTAATTCATTGTATAATACCAATTATAATATAATACCAACTTATATTGCTTCTTATCTGGGGGACTTTTGTTTTAGATCTCTACTGGTATTTGATGTCAGTAGTAACAATAAACTCCCCTGGTGCTAAGTGATTTCAGAGGTAACTGTGTTTTTTAGGGAAACTATGTCATCACTTTGATTTCAAGCTGCTGCTTTTTCTGTTTAAATGAAGTTTTATATTATTCCTTCCCCACATTCTTTAGGGTTTTTTAAAAGATAAAAATGGTAGCATGGTCTAATTTAAAATAAAGATGAATCTTTTTTGCCTTTTACACAAACTACAGTACATTACAGACTCATTTTCTCTCAGTTTTGATTCCAAAATTTCCCTCCTTTTAGCCCATTAACATTGGCAGCCCTGTATTTTACTAAGGCAGGCAGGCTGCTGTTGATTTATATTCCTCTCTGAAATCAATAAAATAGTAATGAAGCAACAGAGGGCACAGTTAGGCTCTTTTACCACAGGTTCAGGTCCCATGCTGGGTTAATGTACTAAAAGATTTTGCAGCAGACAAAGTTTTATTTAACGAATTTCCTCTTTCTTTTCCCCCCTTTTTCCTGAACACCCCCACATCTCACTTTGCTGCCCTTGCTCTCGTCCGCTCGCTCCCTTTCATGTGACAGCAAGTTGAACTTTACCAGCTGCTGCAAGAAAGGAGCTGTGCAAAAGATTGTCAAACAGGAGGGGCGATGACTGGCTCTCCTGGCATGTGGAGTCCAAGCGAGAGGATTGGGAGGTGAGGTCACTTGTGTGTGCCTGGAAGCCTCTGCCTGTCAACCTGCAGAAGTGTGTGGTTACATATGGCATGAGTGTCCCTGATGCCAGAGGGGATTTGGCTCAAACAAAAGGTGCCACGATTATTCTTGCTTCTTAGGAGATGTCCCAGGACGAATAAAGAGAAGGGGTGGGAGAGTGGGAGCATTGTGATGCCTCGAAGAGGGCAATGTAAGCAAAGGCAGGGTGCTCTGTGAGTGATCAATAATCAGCATGGTGTGAGAGTAATCAGACAAGAGAAGTTAAAGAGCTGCTAAAAAAAACCCCAAAACCAACAAAATATAATTACAGTTCAAATTCTGATGTTTGAAAATGTGATTTCAGGGCATTTGGTTATCAACAGCAATGGAGCAGTGAGAGGAGGTGAAGTCCTATGTCATGGACTGCTTCTGAAGACTTGTTACTACAACACAGGAGCAGCAATCATTGCTGCTGCACCTAATACTGAATACAGTTTGATCTTCTCTCTCCTCACCTGAAATGATTTCAAACTGTGTGAAAATATTGCTTCTCAGATTTTAAATCTCCAAACAAAACGTATCTGATTAATTTAATTTATTTTGATATATTGGGCGTCAAAACCAGTCAATTTATATTATAAGAGAATGAGACTATTTTGAAAAAAGAGAAGAAAAATTCCTGTTCCAGAAATACTCAGAAAGATTCTGGTGTGTGATCTGCTATATGATTGAATTCTTGCCAACACTATTGCATTTACATGTTTCCTCTCCACCTACTGAATATCTCTGAATCCTGGGCATAAGGCTGGTGTGGAAGCAAAGAGCAACCCTGTCTCATGTGACTCTGATATATCAGGGGGCATTTGAATATGCAGTCTGTACACTGGCCAGCTTATCTGCACTTGCACAGCAAATCTAACATGATTTAGGTGTATGTCAGTCAGGAGATGTTTTCTTTTTGCCTAGAAGATGTCAGTTGGACAGGAAGGGTCCACATCTGAATTTTAGAAGTTGGCAGGTATGATCAATTTGCTGGAGCACTGGAAAAGGTTGCTGAATCTCAATGCCAAATGGTGTAAAGCAGAACATGGGTGGCTGCAATGTGTTTGGCAGTACATATCCTTGCATCTTCTGCTAAGTCTGTATGCACTGCATCACCTGGCATCACCTGAGTCCAGCCACACTGCTCAGACATCACCTGCACAAGCTCTTGACATTCAAGCCCATCTCTGGAAATATAAAATATACTGTTCTCATAACAGGTCTATTTTATATATTCCCATCACTAGAGATATTCTGTTAAAGCTGACTGCTGACCTTAAAACCAGCTCTGAAAGCACAGGACTAGTTCAATTGTCCAGGACATAATGAGTGTGTGCTGTCTTGACTGATTTGTGAATAACCTTTCATGTGGATCTATTTCTGCCATCAAAGGGAAAATATTTTCATTAAGATTAATCATTGTTGCACATGTTCCCTTGTGTAATCACTACAATGATGCTTAATGAAGCCTTAAATTCCTTTGTGCCATCTATTTTTGCCTATCTTATTTCACATATGCTTTTGCAATGCAACCTAGCAATCTGCACTGGACTGTAAGTGAAGATGGGGAAAACTCACTGCTGAATCTTTAAATCTTTCATATGCTATAGGACCAGAGACAATTGGATTTCAGAGTGGAGGGAAACAGAGATAAACCACCTTATAAAAATAGATCTTTCTTTCAATTTACAACAAGGGAAGTAATTCTGGCAACTAACCTTTCTAAAAATGACACAGATATCAGAGAGAGATCCAGGAGGACAAAATTAGGTTGTCAGACTCCCTGGGTAGGTACCTGAATTCTCAGTTTTCTTGTTAGCTTTTTATTCACCAGCCTATGTCAAACAGATTCCCATTGAACGCTAGAAAACAGGTGTCTAACTGGAGGAAAAAAAAAAAGCTTTCTGTAAGAATTACAGTGATTGCCTAGGAAGTGCAAGATCTGGATTTGACATCTCTGCCCCTCATACTGGAGCTGTACAACTGGCCAGAAAAGTGTCAAGGAGGAGAACTAAGTGAAAGAGAACCTGACACACAAAAAAAAGACTTTGTAGGGTGCTGTCCTTTATGCTGCTTATACATAATCTATGATATTAAAGTGAAAAAATGCATTAGGAGTGTCTTGAGCAAGACAAAAAAACAATTTCTTTTCCTAGGTCAAACTAGAGAGATCATTATGGTCTGTTGGGCTCAGTTAAATATTCACCAGTGTGGAAATTGGACAGGGCACGGAACACAGACATAAGTAGGTAAGGTAAATGGCATTTTAATAAAAGTTAAATGTTGTCTAAGCAGAAGTGAAATGGGAAGTTGTAGAATAGGATTATAGACTGTCTCTGAATTCTACCTGTGGCACAGCCTGCTGGCAACAAGTGTTTCATTCATTGTGTTATGGGAAGTGAGTGCATCCCTGTCTTATGATAAACAGCAGACAGCTATCTTAGAACAAATCTGCTTTTGACATTATTTCCATCTTACAAAGGGAGGGAAACTGCTCTCTGTGATCAATAAATGTGTTTTACAGTAAGCTACAAATTATTTAAGTCATGCTAACAGTTTGAAATGGAACATAGTCATCAATATAGTTAGAATAGATTTTTTATTTTTCTGACTAAGGAGCAGATAAAGAGGATACAATCTTTACTTCCATTATGCTTTATATAATTTTGCCAAACTAAGGCCTAGTGAAATTAAAAATAACTCTAATGCAGCAGTTTTGCACACATGCTCAGAAAAAAATGTAGTAAGTCTAGTGTATACAATGTGTTTAACATAAGCATAATGCTCACATGTTTAAAGTTATACACATTCTCAAGTCTTTGTGAGAGTAAGGACATAAGGTTGTGACAAAAATCTGTCTACTTTTGTTTATCGTGCAATTATGTCAGATAGAAATGCTTCCTCCTACTGATCATACAAGTTTTCCATGTGCAAACCATACCATTTTAAAGTGATGTCCTTTGGTTCTTCTCAGAAATGAGTCCTACAGCACTATTTGTTTTGGTTTGGGGTTTTTTAGATAGCAAAAATGGTGTACATATATAGACTTTTTTTACTCCAAGTTAGAATTAATTAAATTACCTTTCATATTGGCATACACACTTATATCTGCTCTTTAAAGTCTCATTTATTTCTTGACTTTTATATAAGTGAAAAATAATTTTGTAGCTAAAAACTGTGCTTTTTTTATATGGTTTGATTCAATCAGCTTTTAACTGTCCTGACATTTATCGGATGGTCATAAAAAGAAAGTAAAATGAACATGACAAAAAGCCCCATGTTTTGCAGAAGTTCACATTCAGTGCATCCAATCTGCAGTCCCCAGAGACAAAAAGAGAAAAGAGCAGGTCTGTAATGCAGCTGCCAGTTTAGTGATCAAACCAAACAGATTGCAGTCTGGCCAGATCTGGTGTCCAGATAAAAATGGTATTCATGCTAACCATCTGCCTACAGGTCACTGTGGACAAAAATTAAAAATAATTACCTCTAATGAATGAATTGACAATGACAGTCCTGTGTGAGGTATGGTATCATCTCTGTGCTTGCACACACATCCACACAAACACATATCTTGCTGGGGAGTAGTTGCATTCTTTTTCTTGGATTGCTGTCAGCTACAGTTTTCATTTATTATTTACTTTAATTGTCTCACTTTCTGCCTTCATGTTTTTGTAGTTTTAAAATACATAGCTGCTTTTCCTGCAATTAAATTATGTTAATGATTATTATAATAATTACTACCTTGATTATTTTCAGTGCAAGACTCAAAAGTCAGCTTCTTACTCCTAAAATCCAAATAAGCAGAGTTCTATACTCAAAATCTCCAAAAGCAATCTGGGCAATCTACTTTCAGACACAAACCATGTGAAGAGCTACGAGCCTTGAAAGTTCCCAGCTGACCACAGACTGCCATAGCTGGAGCTACATAGAAGGGGGGAGAAGAAAGGTCCTGGAGTGGGGTGTAAACTTCCTGGGGCTGTAGGATCTGGCTTTCAGATCCACAGATCCAAATCTACCCTTCAGAGCTGCAGCTGGAATCTCTGTGTTGCATATTCATTTCTTAAGAAAAGATTTTCATGTGATGAATACACATAAATCACAGAGATTCATGAGTGTCTCTTCATGCTTCCAGAAATGGTGCTGTTGTTGCTAGGGAGACTAGATAGTCAAGTGTCTAATTTCAAGAGAATAAACTCTTTTTTTTTTTTCCGTTTGTTTCTACAGCTACGGGAAAAAGATTTATTTCTATATTAATAAATGCATTCTCCAATCAAAATTATTCTATTGTCTTCTATACTAAGCAGCCACTTATATCTCATTGTTTTGTCCAACTATTCTGAAACCAAATATGCTCTAAAGATATACTCCAATTCAGCCATTGCCTACTGGAAGGCTCCTCTTTGTACATTTCCATATAAACAAATCTGAGCATCCATGGGATTAATTAGCTGTAAAGGAGGCCAATCAGGATTGCTTAAGAAGATTTTACTTAGGTGTTAATAGCATTCACTTGGTATGGGTCCCTACTTTGTTATGTTGGAATTAACCAGTTAGGTAGGAGGTGACTGCATAAATGGTAAAAAATACTGCTGTTTTTTGTACTCAGCTGCTCATGTGTGCAAATCTCAAGACACAGTTCAAGAGGGTGAAGAATAATTAGTGTTGTCAGGTGGCCAGATAGGTAGGAAAGTGGACAATGAAAAAAAACCCTTCAGAAAACAGAAAGAAATTAAATATGATCCTAAAGAAAAAGGCAGTCAAAGAATATTATTTGTCTCTGCAACAATTTATTGGGTTATCAGACTGAGGGTGAAGGGTATTAAAGGATATTTGTCTCTGAAGGAAGCTCATGACACCCCTGATGGGTTTTATCTGGACATAAATTATCTCTTTTCTACATATAGATGTGTAACATAAAGATAGAAAATGAGTGAACTGATTGTAGAATTGAGGAGTGACAGAATGTATTTAAGGAATATGTATGCAGAAATATTTCAACTTTGATAGAAGCCTAAATTTCCCAACTTCCAAGAAATTGCAATTTCTTGGAATCAGTGAACTTGGCTCCATTATTCATTTTCACTGTGCAAAGATTCAGCAGGAACTTCTAAGCTCCAGCAGGGTGTTGTAAATTAAATCTTCACCAAAGATGAACTTGTTTCTCTCAGCATCCAAAATCCTCCCCAAATGGAGCTCTCTGCCTATGTGCAAATTGCTCCCAGAGTCTACTTATAACAGGTCCTTTCTGAAAAATTCTGAGCTGTCTTTCCAGGCAAAAGTTGGTACCCAGTTGGCTTCTACTGTACATCAGCTGAAATTCAAGGCCAAGTTGTTCAAGAGGCTCTGCACTCATCTCTTTGCCTACACCTCTGCAAAAGCAGCAGCATTGCTCATGTTTAACAGGATCCATCAGAGATTTCTCACTAAGGTGCAGCCATACAAATGCTTTATGATTTTTTTTATTACAAGGCGCTTTTTTTCCCTTTTATTTTTTTTTAATAGAACATTTTGCCATTATTTGAACTAGTCTTCTCTCTACAGTTGAGAACAATATTTAGGTATACCTACATAGACAGATGTAGACATTTATATACAAAACTAAGAAAAATACATTTTCTATCAGAGTAAAACAGTGATTATGCAAGTGGCAACAGGATTAAAGAGTTGCCCACAGACAATACTATTACATTGTTCAATACTATACATACAGTAAGCACTCAGACACATTAGAAACTGAACTGTGATATAAGAATGTGCACATAATGTAGTAGAATACTTAATTTCTTTCTTAAAATAGTATTAAAAATATTATGTTGTGCCTGTAACCATATAAGACCAGGATCCCAGAAATACACAGAAATATAACTGAAAAAGAAATAAATTTTTGTTACATTTTTGAAACACAATAAAACTACAGCCAAACCTCTAGCAATTTAAAAGGTATAATTATCCACAGAGCACTTAAAAATAGTGACCATGTAGTTACACTAAGATTAACTTATTTATTTATGTTTATTATTTATATTTATTTATTTATATTTATTAATTGGTGTTATTAAATAGTTTTCCAGAGAAGAAACAGAATCATAAGAACACAGTGATGATTAGATAAGAGGCTTCAAACTTTGAATCAGATTTTCAAAGTTAAAATTCCTGCAAAAACAATGTTATTTTTCTATATGATGGCTTATATTTAATATTTTGTTTTCTCTCACAGAAGTTTGCTATATCAATTTCTCAAGCATCCAAAATACTGGAGAATTCTAGAAGTTCAGAAATGGGACAATATTTCCATATGTATGCTTTGAAAAAATATATATACATTTTAGGGAAATTAAATAAGTTAAATAAAAATATATCAAACAAATTTGGAAACACAACACTAATTTTTAGAAAATTTCCAGCATTTTTTTATTATTCTGGAAATACGATACAGAAAAACTTTCCCTTCACATACTCCAAACAGATTTAAGACAGGAATAAAGATACCTTGATAAACTGACTAATTTAGAGCTCTATAAATATGTTAAAGTTCAATCTCTTTATTCTCTTACTACTTATAATGTGTTCTAATTTGGCTGCTGTAGAGAGTCATCCCCTATTCTGTGGAGGAAGAAAAATATTATTTTTCTTTAAAAAGTGTTAAAATGTGCTTAGGCTATTAAAGCTAGGTATTATTAGCAGAATTTAGAAAAAATTCTAGAGAGTAAAGGGTGGTAGGAATAAAGCCAGTGGCAGCTTGCAAACATATAGAAGTCTTCCAGGAGATTAAGACACTGCTGAGAAGATCAAAAACCAGCCAGCCAGTCTTGGAAGAGGTCATGGCAAGGAGGACACTGTATATCAGAAAAAGGCTAAATGTCAGTAGACTGAGGGTACAACTGCTGGAAAGAGCTCACCTGCCTTAATCTGCGTGTGTCCATTTCTCTGTTTCAGATGTATCTACCTCTAGCTTTTGTTAAAATAAAACTAGCTTTAAAATTTAATAGACCTGCCCCATGGGTTTGTTGAAAGAGAAATGACTTCCTCTCCATCTCAAAAAATGCTGGCATGTGATCTCATTTATTAAATGCTTTTAACTCGTTCTTATCTAAGCTATCTAAGAAGGTAATCTATGCAGTGCAACAAGTTTTCTTCTTCTTTTGTAAACTGCACATCTTCCAGGAAATGAAGATCTTTTGCCTGAGACAGTAGCTGGCTCAGCACTTCTAAAGTGGATGTCCCTCTTGTCCAGTTAGCATTTGTCCTTGCAAGTAGTGTCTATGACCAGCTTGTCACACAGTGTGCATCATACACAATATTGTTCTCTGACAAGGTGATAACTTTGAGCACACCACCAACTTGTATGTGATCCAGTAGTGACCCCAGAACATTGATTTTTTAGACAATCTTTGCTTTTTTTGGATGCAGTAATGTCAAATAATATATGAGGAGCCATTTGTTTCCAGGCCTCTGTGCCATGCTTGGCACAAAAAAAAAGAAGCTTAAGACATTTTATATGCAGTGATCCACATACTACCCATCTAAACCTATTGTTGCTCAGTGTCAATGCCCAAGGCAAAAGTTTTGGCCAGCTTCTGCCTGGGCATCATGCCATCCTGACAGATGGGTACGAGTGTAGACAATCAAGAAAGTATGTTTGTTCATCAAATAAGAGTGGTTGGGGCATTTTTCCCATCTGACACTCTGAAAACAGCTGTCTTCCTTGAGTGTGCTTGTTTCTGGTTAAAAGGTCTGTAATGTTAGTAATTCTTCTCTGTACTATGCAAACTCAATAAATAAAAGAGTCATTTTACAATTAGCTATGGTTACTGTGTTTGAGGCTACTTTTAAAGAGTGACCTCAAATAAGAATTTATTTTTTTTTGCTTCCAGGATTAGGAAGTGAGGACCAAGTGTCCATGACTCATCTGAGTTACACAACAGAACTCACAAATGTGTTCTCAGTTTTTATGCAACACTGGGCAACAGGCTTCTCTCTCTATTGGTTACTGAGCTTTATGAGAACTGTGATACCTGCACTTGCTTCTCAGTTCTGCTTTTGGCATACTCCCTAACCTTAAACCAGATGTTTGGTTTCTGTTACCCAAAGAGGAGAAAACATGCAAAATTTACCTTTATTTTCCAAGAAAACAACTTATTTATTTCATTTTTAAAAAATAGTTATAAGGGTCTGAATGGTCTATAGATGAATTTTTAAATCTTTCCTTCATATTAAACAGAGTAACTCACAAATTTTTGATTTCATAAGCTTCACACATAACCATGTGATATTTATATTCCTGAGAAAAGATCTTATCCAGCAGCAGGATGGAGTGAACAACTCAACATTGACTCATCTACCAAGACAACAACAGTGGTTTTGCTGTTTCGCAGAGTATCATAATGATCTGTATGCTCATGAGTCTTACTATACAGCATACAGTGATTTATAGATATCACGTTATATAACCACAAGAGCAATGCCTCTTCATGAAATTATTTACTTGCCATTTTGCAACCCATTTAACATAGCTGGTTAAAATTGACTGTCCTGTAAACTGGTGATACTTGATTAAAGTCATTGGATTTACATGGATTAAATAAATTATTAATGTATTTTACTGTGCCTTAGATTACTGCCACCATGGAACACAATGAGTGTTCTGAAGGCTGTAAATCCCAAATTATTTTCCCCAGAAAAAGGTCTGAGACATCAAGTTTCAAGGTTCAATTCTCAACAGGCATGTTTCACTACACAGTCCCATGTTACAATATGAACATTGCATGCCAGAATATATAATATGTGCATATACAAAAAAAAGAATTATGGCATATTGTGGTTTCCCACACCAAAACCTTTGAGAGTTGAAGTTATAAAGTTATGTAGAATGTTTTGTTTTCTTCTTTTTTTTCCCATTGCTTAGTAGAAGCCCAAGAAGTGAAATATGTGGAGCCACTTGGTTGTCTTCTTAGGATGGAAGTACTCAGTTTCCTAAGGAAACATGCTGCTATATCTATCACACATACACATTTGGACCAAAATCTCCTTCTCAAAGAGCTTGAATATTTACAGTAAGAACCCCTGGGAATCAAAATATTAATTCACATGGCTATTTTCCCACAGGTTTAATAGGGAATATCTTTGCTCTTGGAAATCTGCCAGGTCTGAGCCAGGCTTTGCAGCATTTATATACTACAGGGCACTGACTGAGTAATCACAGGGATGGATATGATCCATTTGGTCCTTGCCATCCCACTAACATATTCAGTTATTGAGTTTACCTGTGAGACAGAGGCATTCATCCTAGCCCTTCTGCATGTGACAGTGCATAGCATGTCCATCATGCTATCCTTGTCCCCCTGGACTGGAGGCATGGGTTTGGCATCAGTACATGCTGACAGATTATAGGATTGAGAAGGAGAAGACATTGGAAGTACTAATGTATGAAAAGCTGGAAATGAACCAGAAACATGTTCTTGCAGCCCAAAAGGCCAACCTTATCTCACTGCACCAAAAGAAGTGTGGCCAGAAGGTTGAGGGAGGTGATTCTGCTCCTCTACTCTGCTCTGATGAAACCTCACCTGGAGTATTCTGCCCAGTTCTGGAGGCCTCAGTATGAGAAGGACATGAACACGTTGAAGCAGGTTGAGAGAAGGGCCACAGAAATGATCAGAGGGTCACCTCTCCTATGGACAAAGGCTGAGAGAGCTGTGCTTATTCAACCTGGAGAGGAGAAGGCTTCAGGGAGCCCTTATTGCAGCTTTTCAGTATCCAAAGTTGCCTATAAGAAAGATAAGGACAGTCTTTTTAGCAGGGCCTGTTGTGACATGACAAGGGATAATGGGTTTAATAAAAGAGGAGATTTAGACTAGTTATAAGGCAGACATTTTTAATAATTAGGGTGTGAAACACTGGAACAGGTTGCCCAGAGAAGTGGTTGATGCACCATTCCTGGAAACATTCAAGGCCAGACTGGACAGAGCTCTAAGCACCCTGATCTAAAGACATCCCTGCTAACTGCAGGGGGTGGGACTCAGGGACTCAGTGACCTTCACAGGTCCCTTCTACTTAAACATTCTATGATTCTGACTGCCCCATGGTGAGCAGTGCTCTTGCCAGGGGAAGATGTTCAGGGATCTTCCATAAGAAAAAAAGGGTTAGGGTTACACTGCAAGAAGCTCTTGATTTCCCTGAGAGCCCTGGAATGAGGGAAACTGAGCAAAGGAGCATTTAGGTGTCTGAAAAGAACACTGAACAGCACAGTACCTCCCTGGTGAGTGAGGCATAGACAGGCTGCTGTCATATTGCAAATGGAAAAAAAAGTTCCAAGGAAGATAAAATTAATCCTGTGCATTATTTTTTAAATCTTAGTCAATAAAACTTAAAAGTTTTTATCAGGATTGAGATTATACTGTATCTCTGCAGCACAAGCAAACCTTGGCAAAATTATGAAAGGCCAGGAATTACAGCTTTTCCTTGTCTTTCAGTGATAGATCTCTGATCCTGGACAAATATGGAAGGGAGAGCTTTTTTCTAGCAAGCTCATTCCTGGATTATCTGAAGATATTTTAGGAGAACCATGAAGCATCCAGGAAGAAAGGTAGAGTACAATTGTTTATTTTACAAAGACAGAAAAATGTTATTCTCTAATCCTGCCCCACATCCCTCATTCACAACTATGATTAAAAGGGGAAACTTCTCCCAGTTTCATGAAGCAACTGGTTTCAGGACCACCCAGAGAGCTCCATTCCCTTCCCCTTGTCTAAATCACACAAAGAAAAATAAACAAATGAACACAACATTTGCCTTCTCATCCCTTCTTTTCACTAAAGGGTCAGGAGGGTCAGGGATCCTTCTTTTGCCATCTCTGGACACCCTCACCCTCTTCAACAACCAATCCAGATGGATCATGGCCTTTGAAATCTTAAATCCTTTAATCAGTTTCTCCAACTTTCTCTGTTGGCTCCTTTATGTCACATTCCTGGGCTAATTCAGGTACCTTCATACAGTGTAGGATTTGGATGACAGAAAACACATGGAAGTACAAGTCCAAAGATCTGTGCAAGTGGTGTGTTGATTATCCTCAGCTTCATTAAGGTTGCTCAGCAACATGAGCTTGTATTAAACATGTCAGAGCGGCCGCATCCTGACAAGCTATCTGCACTGCCAGGATACAGCCCCTTCCCTCAGTGCTGAGAAAATGTTCCCATGAATGGTCCCTTTGCTGTCAGAGAAGTAATGGGTGAATGAAAATTTAGACTTGTCAAAAATTTCATGAAGAATCATCCTCACTACATTAATTATGCAATAGGAAAGTAACATAGGTTGTTTACAAAACAGTTTTTCAGCGAATGTAAAAGAAAGACATGAAGAGCAGCAGTTGAAATATTAAATAGTGTGGCTAGATGATCTAGGCAAATAAATAAGGGATAAAGAATTCCCCAGAAGATAGATCACTGGCTGCACAGTTCACAGCTTTGCTATGCCTGGAAAGATGCAGACAACAAAATTCTTGAGAGATTCTTCACTAAGTCTGCAGTCATCATTTCCAGATGGATTTTTTTCCATTTGATAATTTCATACTGTTAATTAGAGCTCATCAGACACTGCAGAAACAACATTCAAGAACTTTGGTTTAAATTCCAAACAGCTTCCTCACATCTTTCTATTTCTTGTTAATATGATTATGTTGCACTCACAAATGTTCTTTTTTTATCTCAGCCATTTAATGATTTTCAATTAGCAACCATTCAGTGGAGCAGCACCTAAATTAATATATAGAACAAGGCTGAACTATTCCATGGACTACGCTTACACTGTCAAGACAAACAGGATCTTCTGCAGACTTCCAGATATTTATTATTAACAGTATCAAGCTACACTTGGAGCTTTATATTTGAGGCAAAAATTATTGAAGAATTACTTGGTCAAGTGTTACAGTATTCATATTTTAGTAATGCCATTTCTGGAAGTGGTTTTCCTCTAATGATATGTTGGTGAATTGAATGGGAGTTATGTCAGCCCTTTAAAATAATATAGAGGTTTCTAAGACACCTTGCAGACAACTTCAGGCCCCATCCCTAAAAGGCCATGCTGATATCACTGTATTAAAACCCTTCTAAAGTTAAATGGGATTCTGGAAAGAAGTAGGGCTTATTCCATTCCTATACAAAGACAGAGAACTTTGTATTGAAACATTCTAGAAGAAATATAAACCCATGTCTGTCTACACAGCTATTTTTATTGTCTACCACTGCTTCATTCTGTTTAAATCAAGATCTAATGATGAGTGGAAGGATTGTGCCCCAAACAGTGTATAGCTGTCACACAGTCTGCTACTGCAGTTTCTTTTTCAGTTGTTTTGTTTTTAATATAAAAATTGTCACTTCATGCATGAAGAAAAAAACATAATGGAATTGAGGGGAAAGGTATCTGAAATAAACAAGCAAATAAACAAACTCAGACTTCAAAAGACACTTTGGAAACCTTAGGAAAGATGTGGTTCAAAGAGAAAACGATTCTGATTAGTTTGTTCATACTTGAAATGTGAGTATGAAGAATCACTTAAATCAGAGACCCAGCTGAGGCAAGAGAGGCTTTGTTTGTTTGTTTACACAATTTTGCTGAGGCATCGAATGCTTCCAAATAAAGAACACTTCAGCTCATTGAATACTATGTATACTCTCTACCCATTTTTTATTAAGTCACTCACACTGAAAGAAACTACTCACTGGAAGGAAGACTACTCTTGACCCACAGCTCTTCAGGACAAATTCCAAAACTGTGAATCTCCGTTAGATTTAATTAGATACCTCTGCTCTGTGTTGTGGCCTACTTTTTTTCCCACAATTGTAAACCTACAACAGTGCAGTTTAATTTGGCAGTCACTATTTAGAGTCTAGACTAGAAATTTGAATGGTCAGGGACTGTCTCACCCTATACACAGTACTAACATGATGTACTTTTACGATCATTTTAATTTTATTTATGCAGCAAATAAGCTAAATGCAATTATTTTTTAAAGAATTTTGGCTGTCCAATTATTTTTAGAAGTTGTGCACCTGAAATAATAAAACAAAGAAATCTAACACCCATTAATGATGTGGTTACATGGCTATGGATTAGTCCATTAAGTATGGAGAAATTCTATGTTGCTAATAATTCTAAGTGCCGTGTATTTCAAGTTTAAAGTTGCTGTGTTTCCTGTTAAAAATATCTACCATTTTTTTGATTGAATTTTCTTTTATCTGCAACATGAGCAAGTGGCTTTTAATATAATGCAAATCTGAAAATAGATACAATAAATGTATATGGTGTACCATTTTAGATCACTATTATGTTATGTTATTACTAGATTTTTCATAATAAAAATAGAATATTATATCAGTACAAGTATCAGTTGATATATGTATATGTTGATATATATGTGTCACTATATATATAGCATGGCTAAATCATTTTCCATCTCGGAGGTCTTTTTGTACAGAAAAGTGCTCCATCTAGTTCATATAGTTCCTGTTCTTCCTGCTTTTATTTCAATCAATCTTTTAAATTAGATATTAGGATGAGATTTTATTCAGAGCAGATCATCTGTGTCTGTCAAGTACAGGAGCCCCATACTTTCATCTGAAGAATATTTTAGTTGTTCATGTCACAGTTAGGATACTCAAGTAGATGCATCTACCATTTTGTTATATTAGGATAATTTTAGGTTGAAAATGTATTTATTTTAGGTGGGAAAGGTATTTTCCAATTGACTTAAAACACGTAGAAGCTGTCTAGCACAGTAACTAAATATATTTATGTTGTCCTCTTCCCCCACACCCTACTCCCTCAGCAACCAGGTCTGACAATCACAGGGCTCAGTCTTCAGTCAGTTCAGCCTGTTCTGCTCCTCTTAGAGGAAAACTTGGATTTGTTAAGGCTAGAACATTATCACCTGCACAAATCCAAGCAACAGACATTGCCCTCTACCTGGTGCACACGAAGTGGTTTAAGAAAAGTGAAACAAGGAAGAAGAAAAACAGTAAAACTATGGAAAAACTTAGGGTAAAAAAAAAGACATTTGACCACTGACTTCAGGCATATGACCTAAGACAGAGGTAGGGGAAATTCACTGGGCAATGTCTGAATTTTATTTTTTTTTGTGTGATCTATAAGAGACTAAGTGTAGGAGAAATAAAAATGCCAAATCCTGGAGCAACAGCCATTCTGATCAGACCAAAGATTTTGGAAGTTGAGAGAGGCTATAAACCGAAGACAGTTTAATTAATAGTTGGATAGGTGAAAGCACCTTGTGGCATTAGAAACTACATAGGAAGTGTTTCAGCTGTTCCACAGTTGCCCTTAATCACAGCAAAAAGCATGATCTTTGTGAAATATACACAGAAAGGTTAAATCAATCTGACATTTCATTCAGTCCTCCAGGTATAATGTTAAACTTATTATCTCAGTAAGACAGGTAGAAATAGAATGACAAGCAATTCATCCTGGGATAGAGACATGCTTGCAGCTATGAAGAAAGAGGGGTTCCTGATATTCAGTTGATGACATCACTCTCCTAAAATTCATTCACTTAGGGTTCCCCCATCCACTGCCCTTCAGGAGAAGCAATCTTTTCTGTTCTTATATGTCTAACAGATGAATCTCAGAAGTTGGAATGAAAAGTTCAAAAAGACCAAGCTGTCCTGCCTTTCTTGGAGATGTTGCCACCATTTGGCATCTAAACTATAGTAGTTAGATGAGAGAAAGAAGCTGGAATTATTGCTGTTCTTGCTGCTTATCAAAATACCTCTCAGAGGCATTGGAATGGATCACTGACTTTCTAAAAACCCAGACAACTAGAGGGCTCCTGAAAGGGTAAATAGAGGATTTAGTCCTCTGCCCAGAATGATGTAAAAAGTGCTAATTAGAGTAAGCAAGTTATCTTGCATGTCTTATGACTGCATCCCTCTACCATGGGATAAATGGGGACCATGTATCATGTATCCCCAGTAGGGACCATGACTATTCTCTGAGCAAGAGGAGATTTTGTTTCTTTCAGACTGTCAGTGTGATGATGTGCAAAGGACTTGATGCTACACCCAAAATTTTCAGCATAAACATCCCCATAGACAGTCTGCACATAATAATTTTAAATCATATAAACCCAAGGGGTTTTCCTTCCCCCTTTTAGAGGGAAGTATCATATTGATAATATAGATGTATAAATAATTTCATCCTTGAGCTACTCTGAGATATGAATTATCTGTGATCTTCCTTCTAGTGCTTTCTTTTGGATCATGCAATCTTTCCTCTCTTTTAACTGTTCTTATTGCAGAGGGAGCCCTGTTAGTTTTCCTGCCTTTCTGTGTCCTCTATGATCCTTCCCTTGCAGCTCTCACTGGAGAGCTCACCCTTGAGACATTCCCATGCTGGTGGGAGTGGAGGAGAGCAGTGATCTCCAGCTCCACCCTCTTCCAGAGGAAATGTCATGAGAAAATGTTTTCTTGAGGTCTTTCCTGTTAACATGCTATGAGAATGCTTGCTATCATCTGTGCATTTTTATGGCATTTTGACTGGAAGTAATGTGAGAATGTTCTTTCTCACATTATTTCCAGTAGAAATCCCTGAGAATGTTGTTGTTTGTGATATTTCTACAAAATGTATTTAGAGATTGGATGCAACTAAATTTGCCTTTATAATTGCAAATGTTTCTTTCTTTCTTCCAGCTGAAATTTAGCAGCATCTAATGTCTCTACATTTTAAACATTTTTTTTATCATTAAGCCTTGTCCACATTTGTGCCAAATGAAGCCTTTATCTGAAATAGTGCATTTGTTTCTTTTGTGCCCTAAGACCTATCCAAACTGAATCAAAGGTTAAGAAACCAGATTAAACTCCACAGCAATTACAGTATTTATAAGATTTCCTTCTGAGATGAAGTTGTTTCAACTGTCCTTTCTGTTTCAAAGTGGACCTACAATAGGGCTGAATAAAACTGTGGAGGAGTAGAGACCTGGAAGAACAAAGACCACATACTGTAAAAAAGCCATTCTAATTAAATCAGAATGAAAACAGAAGAATGCCTTTGCTTTCAGAGAAACAAGTAGGCGACCTAGAGAACCTTATGACTTGGCAGTCTACACATTTCTTTTTTTGAAAGCAATTCACATCTTTAAAAGGAAATAAATCCTGGAAAAAGTATAAGATGTGTCAAGTCAATCAGCTATTTATTCCATTTCCTCCGATCCTGATGTTTCCCTCATGAATTATGCACTTTCAGCTGCCACTACTTACATATGTGGGCCCTTGTGGCATGTTTCCCAGGACCAGCATGTGATTATGGATCATAAAAAATGAACATACACATTGTTCCGTCAATAAAGACTGAGATGCACAATTCCAACTGCTCCATGTTAGAAATCTCTCTTCTATTGAAAAATAGCAGCTGTTATTAAAAACATCTATAGCTGTAATAGCTGCAGCCGTGAAAACTAATCACCATATTTTCATTTTAAATTACAACAAAGGAATTAAGAAACAGATGCCCATTAAAGAGGAAAAATGTAAAGTAGCCACTAACAGTTTCTCAATAACCAGAAGGTGGTGCTACATTGTAATATAGTCACAGGGGGTCAGGTTTGTATCTTTGATAACTTATGCTGTTTGATTCACTTTTTTAAAGCAAAACAGGAGGAGAAATTAAACCATCACAACTGCACCGCAGGGAAGTGTTCAGCAGAGCTAAAATGAAGCATAGAATTTAGGTCTTAATATTATGAAATCCCATATTTGTGGTGGTGTAAGACTAGGTATTTTGGTGAAAACTTTATCTTTCTGTGTTTCTTCATTGCTGGTTATATTAGACTGTCCTCTTATTTTAATCAGGTTAGTCAACAACTCAAACTGGAAAACTCCTATCAACTATCCCATGATGAGTTTCCTTGAAGAAATCTCATAGCATTTTACATAATTTCTACTAAGAAACTTTAATCTTTTTTTTTTCAGTTAAATAAAAACCCAGATATTCAGCTCCAGGTAGACACTGATGACTTCAATGAAACTCTGCCAGGTTTTGCCACATGAAGTGGTGCAATCACCTTCTATAACAACAGAAGAGAAAGAGAAGAGACACTGTCACATTGTGTAGAACTGTGCAGTGGAGTGTGGTGGTGTGTGAAGGTAAATGGCTGTATCCCAGTGATTTAGCTCAGGTAAAGCAGTGTGAATATCTTGTCTGCCTGATTAGATCCCCCACTCATGTTGCTCCCCTGGTCTACATGGATGTGTCTATGTAACTGTTTCTCTGAGGCCTATGAATGAGCTTTTAAAATAAGTTTTTAAATTATTATTATATTTTATTATTATTTATTTATGGATTGCCCTCACATTCTGTGCCTTGCTCTGTGTTTTATAGTAGTCTTGGAGAGTAGGTGCTGGATGACAGCAAATGGTCAGACATGCTCCAGCAGCTCACCTACTAGTGCACTGCAGCTCCAAAGGCCAGTCAGGATACAGGATGTTTCCCTCTGCCCCTCCCTTGCTTCAAGGTAGGGCCTCAGCACCAAATGTTTCTCTTGTACACCTTGTCTCTATTGATCTGCTTTACTGATTCATATAGCCCATGGCTATCTCTGCACAGGCTTGGGGTCATATGGACAATTCCCCTGTGATCTCTGATGAGAAACTCCAGTTGTGGTGGGGGTTTTTTTGTTTGTTTTTGGTTGTTGTTGGTTGGGTTGTTGGGTTGGGTTTTTTTTGGGGGGGGGGTGTTGTGGGGAAAACCAGGTCACTAAGACCTGTGGAAAAAAAGGTCACTAAGAATCAGCCAGCTGCCTCATAAGGAGGAAGTTTTGACTAGGCAGAGAATGACCCTGACCATCACAATAAATCGTATCAGGGACATGGAAAACTATTGCCTACTAATGCCATAATTTTTGTTGTTTATATTCCTAAGGCATATTGAAGTCATGGGCCAGCACCCACTTATACTAACTACTAACAAAATCATTACGTGTTCCACAGTAAGGGAATTAATTTGGATGTTAAAATCTTGCATGGATTATGGGACAGATGATGCAAGTTCATGGAACTGAGATCCTTTGAGAATTAATGAGCATGTAAAAACCACAAGTTCAGGAAAACACTGGGCTGAAAGTAGCTGAAGGATGGGAGAACAGTGAGGGGACAGTCAGATAGACTTGTCATTCTTTTTTAGACAATTATTAGAGCCAGCAATGTGCCCTCACAGCCAAGAAGGCCAATGGCATCCTGGGATGCATTAGGAAGAGTGTGGCCAGCAGGGCAAGGGAGGTTCTTCTCCCCTCTACTCTGCATTGGTGAGGCCTCACCTGGAATACTGTGTCCAGTTCTGGGCACCCCAGTTCAAGAGGAACAAATTGCTACTGGAGAGATTATCCAAAATGTAAATTAGAGAAGCACTTTTCCACAGAAGATGATGTCACCTTTGTACTGTACATATTGTCAGTGAGAGGTTGTAAGACCTTTGTGGACTCACTGCAGATTTTTCCCTAAACTTACAGTGCCAGAAAGATGCTTCCAGTTTGGTGGAAACATACTAGTTCTGATGAAGAGGACAGCTAATATGTGCAAAAATGGATACAGAATTTGATCCAGGTGGATAATAAATAATGTTTTCTTCCCTTTGACAGAATCGTGTGGTCTGACCAGCCTTATGTAGAATAACAATGAAAACTTTTAGTTCCCATAGAAATACATATGTCTTCATGTTTAGTGATGCTTTTTAAATGTAAATATAACTATATACATACAGTTATACAGTAGCTTTTAAATTCACCAGATGCTTAATGACTGATTACAATCAGAAAAAGAATGGCCCATAGCAAATGGAATTTGCCTAACCATTTCTAAACCCATTAAATTTATGTATTAAATAAAATTAATTTTAAACAATGAGGAAGGAAACTGAAACCTTTCTTTAACTTACAACAAAATAATCAAGCTCTTTAAATAAAATATTGTTTAAAGCACCTATAGATCTAAGGAACTGTACTTTTAGAGATTTTATTCAGCTTGACATAAGTACTTGTGTGAGAGTTTATTAGAAGAAACAGAGGCCCATAATGGAAGTGGTGACAGACCTTAAATTAGTGCAGTGCTACTGTACAATAATGTGTATTCTCAGTGCCATATGGTTATGATATACAGACATTTTCCTATGTTGATTATAAATTTGGACTGTCTGGCAGACATTATAGAAGGGAAAGACATCATTGATCATTTTATCCATCCACTATGGATCAGCAAAAGATCATTCCTGACAGTTTCCATTTCTATTTTTTAATTATTTGCATTGCCATAGTGCCCAAAATCCCCAGGGAGCTGAATCCCCTTGTTCTGTACATTATACATTGGGTAAGTGTTTCTTGCTTTGAAAATACAGAGCAGCTAATGTGCAGATGTAATCAGAGGCAAGCAGGAGATGAAGCTAAGATGACATCATACTTAAAGGCTACAAATCTTAACCTTTGCTGCTTCACTTTGTGTTCTTGTATTGTAAACCAGCTCTCTTGGTTTGCTTACCAGGTCCCCCTGACCGGATGAAGTTTCACAAGTGTCACAGCAGACCTGGTGTGTGGAGAAGCAGCTCCCTGTGAACAAACATTTTCCAGAAATAAGGAATATTACAGGCAAACTTCAGTCATTTGAGAAGGAAACAAGACAGTATCACAGGAAAAGCAGTGGAAAGGTAATGTAATGGGACAGAAGAGTATGTTAAAACATGTGCAGAGATGTGAAAGACCTCAATGTACAGAATTACTGAAAATTTAATAGAAATCCTATAACTAGTGGAAATTCATGACATTAAGTCCAGACTGTAGTTGTAATAGAGCACTGTGCCACAGAGACCTGTCACTGCAATTTCTCAGCAGGGTTTATTAGCTTGGGCACAGCAATGTCTGATATGGAAACAGAACATCAGATGTGAACTGGCTTGGGTCCAGTCAGCTCAGTGCATTTGTGTATCACACACCCCAGCACACCAGCTCTGGGATTAGCTTGGACAGACCTCACTTGGGCCTATTTTAATTGGTCCATAAATGATGAGAAGCCCTCATTACTTCTCTTATCCAACTAATCTCAAGTTTAATAAAGAAAGTCCTTTCTGATAATCAGAAAGGTGTTTTCCTATTAAATATATATATATTCCATACTAGTGTAAATTAATTTTCTTCTAAAACCAGAGCAGAAGTGCTTTGGAAAAATCAACATCCAGGCAAGCCAAGGAAATGTGTGTGGTTTATTGTCATTTGAGGGTACTTGCACTGAAATCCCAGCCTTTCTGCTGCTAAGGAAGAAGTACCTCATATCACAAACCAGCAGCCCCTTCAGGCAATTGCCATTTAAAGAGTGGCATTGATGGACTCTGTAAGGAGCCCTATTCAGTGCTCCCTAGCTGGCAGCATGATGTCAGTGATGTGGGCGGCAAACTCCTGAATTTGCTTTGATGTATTTGTGCTCTTTTTTTTTCATTTTTCACGAATGAGTGATTCATTTCTTTGAAACAATGTGTTTGGAACGCCTTCCCCTCTAAGGAATTGTCTACACAGTGGGGGAGGCTTGGAACATTGCAAGTCCTCATGGAAGTACCAACAGGGGTTGTGCCAGATCCTCAGTGCAAGAGGTAACAGGGATGCTTGTATCAAAGCCAAACCTGCATTAATCAAAGGCACTGACTCTGGAGCACAAGTGCCAGCGTTTGGTCAGATAACATAGCCTGTGCCAATTTAGGGTGAGAGGAATGCCCCAGACTAATCTGGTGGATTACAAAGAAATGGAACATAATGAACTTTAAGTATCCCACAGCCCCAAGAGTCTTCCTTCCATTTATAGATGTTAAAGAAAGAAATAAGGGTAATGATATGATTTTGTTTTCCAAATGAGAAAAAAAAAATCCAGATTTATTTGCATATTTTTCTACTGAAATTCAATGTTACCTGGGGTGGTTTGTCCTAAAATAAAGGGTGGTGGAGGAAAGCAGCACTGGAAGAAGAAAATGTGGATGTCAATCCACAATTGGATTAAATACAATCCAATTGTTCATGTGGCAGGTGACCAAAAGGATAGTTTGGCCAATATGAGAACTGTTGAATCATTCTTTGCCATCTCCAATATTAAGCACCTGACACTCACTACCAGGGTGGTTTAGACTGCTTTGTCAGTCTAAGGCAAAACATTATATGTAGTTGAGAGAATAAGGCACCCATGAAAAATCATTAAATATCCTCCATGCAGAATGGAGATGGAGGTAGCATTGGATTAAACTCTGTTAGCTGGGTCACATCTGAGCTATTTCTATCAATGAAATTCCTGAATCAGCCTGAAAATTATGCATGAACATAGATCTGTATCACTGAACAAACAAGGAGCTTAAGCAATTTGACTTTATATTCCATGTATAAAATGTTAAACTGCTCATTGCAATATCTGATACCTACCTTACTGAAAAAAACCAGTCTTCCTATCCTAATATGGGGTGTTCCCTAAAGGAAAACTGATTGCTTGACCCACAGAACAACTGATCTTTGGTTCAAGTGATTGTCCCCAAACAGCAGGACAGAGCACTTTGTGTTAGCAGAGTCCAATGCCATCATTTGTCTAATCAGTGTTTCCTTAAACCTTCCTGTAATAGCAAACTGCTTAGGTTACTTTTCAGGTGAAGACCTGAATCCATCCTCTTATGAAGTTTGAATCTGTAACTTCTACATTGTAGAAAAACACTTCAACACAACTCTGTAATATTCTGTATTGGACAGTCTTCATGTCTTCTCTTAAGACACAAGGAGGATGTCTTAAATTCAAGATTAATATTGTTATATTTGTTTTAAATGTGTTCTCAACAGAAATGGATGTATGTGTACTTTACAATATAAATACAGAGATTGACCCAAATATTTATTAAAATGATCTCTTAGAGAAACCTAAGATTCCATAGGTTGTTGCTCAGATTCCGTCTATGAATCAGTGAGTTACAGAGACTGAATTTAATGGACTCTCCAATCACACAGGAGCAGAAAAGATCTTGTCCTCCTCCTCCCCTGATTCCCTTGCCCAGAAGATGCCATATGCTAGAAGATGCTGCCCACAACAGCTGCAGTGCTCTACTCTCATAACTCAGCTTGTCCATGGGTTTCCTTGAGCTCTGTGGTGTTCAGTAAGAATAGAGAAACCACTGTTCCTGTTAAACATTCAGAAGTAGCTCCCCATTTGTCCTGCAGTTATGTACACACCATATAGAGAATAAAAATAAGGAAATGCTTTGAAATCAAACCCGTTTCTTATTTTTTTGGCTCTGGAACTTGTTATTCCATATGTACTGGATAGATTTTCTTCCTTCTAGTTTTGACAATAAATGACAGTGCAAGTCTAAAAAACCTGCCTGGTTGAAAATGTTATTAAAATGCACGTAGAATAATTCACTTTCTGACAATCATTTTAGTAGGAAACGCCCAATAAGTCCCCTTTACTTACTTAAAAATTAATTTTATATTCTCTAATATGTGGAGCATTGGATTTTTCAGTGTGAATATAGATACTGCTTTTAAAGGAAGAATATCCTTTCAAGAAGAAATATTTTTAATATCCTTTCAAGAGGAAATACTTAAGAATCATGCTATTCAATCTTTTTTCATAACTTTGAGGCAAAACCATGAAATAAAGTCTGGTTTTGCAGAGCAGAAATTCTGCAAAGAATAAAATAAAGCAATTTTTTACTTCAAGGATATTGAATTGCTATGATGTTAAAAATGAAATATTGCACATTTAATATTTATCTTCATATAAATCAATTTATTATATACCTGTGATATTCCATTAACATTAATCAAAGGACTTTTCTAATTTAAAAAAAAAAAGTCAGTGGTGACAGATTTCTGACAAATGTTTTGTTATTCACAGAACTGCGTTTCCTGGTGGAAGCCAGCTTAGCTCAAAAAATTTCAGCCTATTCTAGAATTATGCATAAAGGAAAAGACAACTGAGGTTGTGATTTTCAAAGTACTAGTGGAAATTAAAAGCATATGGATCCTACTGCAAGTTGCAATCATTCAGGTACCATGCTCCCAGAGGATCCTTTGAAAATCATGAAAGAGTATCTCCAGCCCAGTGTGCACTCAGTGCCCATTACTTGTCAAAAAGGAATGTTTAGGAAAACCTGAAGCACTTACACTGTCTTTAACTTTAAAGTAACTGTAGGACAATTCTTAGCTTTTTTTTTTTTTTTTAATCCTGAAAGTAGAATTTTCAGTACTGTTATATGCTGTTCTTGCTGGCTTTTGGATTTCTCTTATATACTTTTATTTTTTAATAAATACCTCCGAGAAAACCAAATTTATTATTTTAATGTTGAGCAAAGATGAGCCATCATCCAAAACAGAAATATTTTTGACATTTGGAATATATACTTTGAAATGGCAATTAATTTGAAACTTCACTTGTGTCTCCATGCATGCAAACTTTAGAAACATGAAACTTCCCACTGCAGTTTTATTCACAGGCTTGTCAATCAGGTGCTCACCGTTCCCTTAAAGTTTAAGCCTTATTAACCTGCACACTGGATTTGACTGATGATAGGCCACAACAAACAAAGAGCACCAACTCTCAGGTTCCAAATCCTGTCATCCTAGTTCAGAGGGTCCCTGCAAACCCCCTGGAAGAGATGAAAGGATCACTCAAATGTCTGATTATTCAAACACACAGGCAATGAGGGCGCATTGTGGGAAGAAAGAAAAAAAAAAAAAAGTTCTTGGAGTCTCCTGCTGATTGAGATATCTTCTAAAAAAATATAACTTGGTACTGATCTTTGCACGCAGATAGCATTGGTTTCTAGCCCAGGTCTTCAGTGGTTATGTCAAATGCATGCTGGGAACACCATGTGCAAGATCTGGACTGAACATATATTTGGCATATTCTATCATGAAGAATTCTTATTTAATTAATTTTCATGTGTAATTTCATAGTTTAGGGCTTCGGTATAGGCACACACTTATGTTCTGCTTTGGTATATAACAGAGTATTTTATTATGACAATTCTGCTTATTAATTGCCTGGCATGTTGATCAATTCCTGCTAAGTCTTACTGAATTTATCAGGATTTTCATTACTGTTAATTAATATTACAGCATTTCTCACAGTCTCCAGTCAGGTATAGGATACTAAACATAAAAAGTAATGGTCCTTTCATGTTCTAAAATACAAATTTAAATAATAATTATACACTGTAGAGTGCAAAGTAGAAGAACTGAAAAGGATAATATCAATGAAGAAAGCTGGAAAGTTGTTTGGTTTATTTTGAAACAGCTCTGTACTTTAATATAAGTCAAGGGAACAAGAGGTAAAAAAGGGCCATGTGAGTTTTCCATAAATTATTGTCTGTATTCTTGCTTTCTTTTTTTTCTATTTTATTTCACTTTTCTCATAAGAATAGTAAATGTGCAGGATTTCAACAACTGTTGAGCCTGCATGCAAACAGCATTCAGCTTATGGCCGTGATGGCTTGTTAGCTTCCCACTGAGCTAACTACCAGTTGGTAAAATGTAAATGATACCATAAACAGAGCTGATGAGTGGATCAGATCATAAATAGAACAATTTTATGCAATACCTTTTGAAAAGGGGGAAAAAAGTTCAGGTTATAACGGAATAGTGCAAAGAGCAAGTGATAACTCTTCCTTTATTCTGTCTACCAAAACAAACTCTTGCTTTTTTTGGGGGAAAAAAGGTATAACAAATTGATGGGTGAAATGTTTTTGCCACCAAAAAAACCCTTGTTTTCAATCCCAAAGTGGCAGATTCAAAATTCAGCCAGCTTTACTTACATGTCTTAAAGCAATACATCTAAAATTATATGAAGAAATTAGCATAATAAGAGAAAACCAAGGACAAATATTTCATCAGGGTGTGAGTTGAATATTCCACTTATACAGTATTGTCTTCTTTCAGACCCATACTGATATAAACCAGATTAGTCAATAATATTATATATAGTATTTTTGTTTGCATGATCCTGTATCAATTCTTGAAGCTTTTCACTTTTGTCATTCAATGTGTCTGACTATTTCTTTAGAAATTGTAATACTAAGATTTTAATCTGTTTTCCGTGTCAGCTACATCTTAATACTTCCTAAGATTTTTGCCCATTCAATAAGCATGTTAAATAAGGAGTAAATGTATGAATAAACTTGTTCTTATATGATTCAGAAGCTCACAGCAAAAAGCAACCAAGCATATACAAGTAATACACTGTTCCTCTGGGAAAACAATACTTGTACCATAGCTTTGGCTTTATGTTGCAATGTTGGACTGAGCCTGAGAGATGAATGTAAAAGATAAAGAAGCATTGTAAGGTCGGTGACTGAGCTCTTCTTTTTGCTAATCGGCTTCCCTTGTTATCCATCTAATTTACCAGAAGGTTAACCTCTTCACTACTGCCAGAAACTAGCTACAATTTGCTATTAAATAGCCATGGCAACAAATTACACTTACTACTGTTTATACAGCTCTGTAGCAATGAATTATATTGAAAAAAATATATTAAAAAAAACCCACAAAACAATGACAAAAAAACCCAAGCAGCATATTCCCCTCCAAAGAGTATTCAAATGTAAATGGGTTTACTTGAAAGAGGTACTAGACCTTCACAGGTAAATTATTCCATGGAGATAGATCTTTCAAGGCCAAGGAAAGAATGGCGATGTCACATACAAATTAAGAAATCATTTAATATGAACTGACCTCGAATTTACCAAGGGAACAAATTCCTGTTAAACAGTTTGATTTGAAACTACAATTTTATATGGAGACTTGAAAAAAAACCTTCTGCAAATGAATTTTAAACAATAAATGCGTAAATTATTGTACTTTTTGAATTTAAACATTTATTTTTCAGGTTGAAATGATCACAAAAATCAGAGAAAAAAAAAAACAGAATAGGTATAGATAAGTGAATCAAAGTTCATTATGCATCCACAAGCATTTATGAGGTTTTTTCCTTTTTATTGGATCAAGACAAATATGAAAATTTGATGAAAAGCATTTCAAAGTGAAGAAGTTACTTTCTTTTAAGCTATATTCTATATCCCAACAATAAGAATGAGTAATCCAAAGATGAGGGGTTTTGTCTACCAGTTGGAAGGTCAAGGTTGAATGACTGGTTCCATCACAGGCTGGTTTAGTGACTTCTGCCCAGACATTCCATTCCATGGTCACCTGTCCTAAATCAAGGAAGTTGTTAAATACGTAGAACTCAGAAAACATAATTTGTCCAGTCTCTTTTTAGTGGTGTCCAGTGACAGGACAAGGGGCACAAACTGGAACATAGGCAGTTCCACTTAAACATAAGGAAAAACTTCTTTACTGTGAGGGTGGCAGAGCATTGGAACAGACTGCCCAGAGATGATGTGGAGTCACCTTCTCTGGAGACTTTCCAAACCTTCCTGGACATGTACCTGTTCAACCTGATCTATATTATTTAGAAGAGGGGTTGGTCTAGAAGATCTCTAGAGGTCCTTTCTAACCCCTACCACTGTGTAATATAAAATAGTGGTGAAAGGAATGAACTATTTTGTCCTTTAATAGCAAGAGTAATTTTTAGTTATTTGTATATTATATTCAAAAGACAAGAGTGTAAAATATAGGAGAAAAACTAAGTATTTGTACGTTTGGTATCAAGTCAGGATGAGGATGCTTAGGAAGAGGAAAAGACCTTTGGGATAGCTTTAAAATGAGACAAAAGAGAAGGAAAGAATTACAGGAAAGTGGTCAGAAGTTTCAGTTTAGGAGTTTAGCATTTGATAAATGCTCCAGGGCTTCACAAACCTAACCTGATCATTTGTACCTTCTGAGTACAAAATTTATTAATCAAGAAAGAGTTTTGTGATCTTTGCATAGTCCAAAATCTGCTCAGGTTTTTAACTTTTAATTTTGTATTTCCAAAGCACAACATTTAGGGATAGGTTCTCATTCTAACATGTATTGCAGGTGCTTGACATCTCGAAGTACTGCGACTCATCGTTTCAGTTTGGATCCCCAACAGTTTAGCCTTACTATTTTGACTTAATGTTGGCATTTATTATAATCATGGATAATTATGTATAATTATAATTAAGTCCTAATCCTCCTCAATTACACTGACATAAATTATGCATAAGGTATAATTTAATCAAAATTAATGGATTTGCACCAGTGTAGAGCTGACACAAGGATAAACCAAGATCTGGTATTTTATGAAGTATAGAATTCTAAATATGTCAGAATAAACCCATCTTATAGGTAACTATTGTTCAGTTACCTAAAATGTTTGTTATTCATTGACTGGCATTACTAACAAAAATGTGAAAGTGGATTAATTTGGAAAATAAAGCAAAAATTACTAAGGAAGCTCTGAAATATGAAAGAATTTAAAAAGTTGTACATATGAAAAAGCATTTGTAAGATCATAAGAATGTCTATAAAGATTACTTTTGTTTAAAAAGAAAAAAAAAAAAAACATATCAAAGGAAAATTCACTCCCTTGGGCATTTTAAATGTATGTGGTAAAAATACTTACATCCAGATGCTAACTTTTCTAACTGACCAAGAGTGGCCTTAGAGAGGGTGGTTGGGGAAATCATCCTTTACAAAACATGGGATACAAAGCTTATGTTGTTGAAAGGAGAAGCATGTAATCAGCTAAAGAATTCCTGAGAAAGACCAAGGGCAGCAGATACTGAAACCTTGAACTTCCTTACTTCAATGCATTTTTTGCATGCTTCCTGAAGAAAGGAGCAACCAAGGGAATTTATTAACTTTTAACTTAATTAGGTAGATGCCAAAAAAAAAATGTTCTTTCCTGGAGCAGCCTATTTAGACATTGCAGCCTTCAAAAAAATTGTAGCTGCACTCCAAGACCCCAGTGAAGATTTTTTAAGACGCTATGTGAATCTTTTTGACTTATAAATATAACACAAGAGAAGTTTTAAATTAGAAATATAAGTGCACATTTGCACTGAGAACATATCTAAGGCAACTGGAAGTGTGGTACATGTGTGTAAGTTTTATTGAGGCATTCCATGGAAATCTAAAATAAACCAAACCTTTACAAAATAATACAACAGTCAGTCCTGTGAAATCTGACATATATATTTATCTATACAATTTATTTTTTTTTCTAACTTTGATTCATTGCTCTCTATGATAACATATTTAACCTAAATCTACCTTTCCCTACTGTGGCAAATCTAGAATACCATTTAGACTCATGATAACCCTTGGCTTACTGGTATAAAAGTTAGACTTCTATTAATTTTAGTTGGCTTTTGTGAAATAATTGATAAAATAAGAAGGGGACATTATTTTAAGCTTCTCTCCATAAAACACTTTATAACAGAAACAACAACTCTTAAACATATACTATCTTTATTTAGAATTGTGTAAAAGTAGATTCCCAGGTTTCCCCTAAATTACAACCTCTGTTTCACATGGTGTCTTCTGTGCCAATCAACAAAAATGAAGAGATTATGCAGTCCCTGGCAATGGAAATTAAATGCTGGCATGCCAGTCTGACAGTAACCATGAACTGTACGTGACTGTGTACAGGCTAAGGAAGAAAACAGGATTTTAGGAACCACTTTTACAGCAAAAAACAAGCTATAGGTGCAGAACAAACACTGTATGCTAAACCATAATCAGATTAATTTTATTCACTAGGTTGATATAGAGTATCAGCGTTGCAAAGTAGGTTGAAACAAGTCCTGTTGAGAGAAAGTGCCTAATTCTCTGCCTAATTCAAAAGCTACTAGTGGTGAATTCATTGGATTACTTCCAAATAAAATATGTTTGAATTAAGAGCAGACTAGTAACAGTAAAGCCGCCATACTTCCTCAAAGTCAGAGTCTAGAACTCCAAGGCAAAATTTATAAATAATAATTTATTTTTTATAATAGACCCTTAAATCCATTCACATTCCATTCCATCCATTCCATTCTCTGTTGCACCCCTTTTGAGGCATAAATATTATACAAGGAACAAAATGTAAATGAGGATATATATCACAGTATTGGGGTAATAATGAAACACACAACTGCAGTAACTCTCATGTTACTACAACTGTTGCTAGAGTATGGTTTTTGATTATAATTCATAATGGGTTCTGTAGTCTAGCCACTGGTCTTTCATCCCTTCTTGCAAATCCTACTGTGTGTTATCAATGTTGTGGACCTATTAATATTGTCATCAGCTACATATTCATTCACTGAATCAATAGTTTTAATCATCTTCATGGCTGTTTTATTATTCTGTTATCTGTTTAGAGGACTTGTTTTGTATACAATTTATTTCAGTAAATTCAAAATTTATTTCATTTTTGTGAAAATTAATATAAATTATTGTTTTTCTTAACCATCAAAAATAAACAGCAGATAGTAACCAAAAAGTTGAATGAGGTGACACAGCATAACTGAAGGATGACTTCTATGCAACTTTTCTTTCTGTCACCAAACTGTTAATATGCCCAAATATTTTTTTTTAAACATTATTACTTAATATGTCTCAAATCCTAGTAGACTACCCATCTGACTGGTAGAAGATGCCCATGAGCTGATTTATTTACCCTGTTACTTAATTTTTTTTATTTTTTTTTAAGTCAACTCTTTTGTTTTAGTCTCAGGGAAGACGCTTTGTCCCGACTCCTTACTGGCCAGTTAGGACACAATCTCTACACCATGGCAGAAATTTTAATTTGCTACTTCTGCCAGCTTTAGTATTGTAATTATAATACTACCCTTAAGGGGGGAAAGATACATAACAACATCAACAAAAAAAAAAAGCCCACACCTAAAACAAACAAAACAACCGACTAACCACCAACAACAACAACAAAACCATCCCAAACAGCAAAGATGTTGCATTTCAAGGACGAGTCACTGAGCATTGAAAAAATCTGGTTTACTTTTGGGCTAGAACTTCTACAGTAATCCTTGTTTAAGACTCTGTATGAACAAATAAGAGTCTGTTAGCAGTTTCACATGGGTGTCAGGAAATACTAGGCTCAAACCCTTAGGACTTTAAGGAAGTTCTCATACTGCTTTGTAGGAGTTTTGATAGAATAAAAGTTTTTAGGAAGGAGAGACATGCACATACACAGAGTTAACAGATTATATTGCTTGCAAAGGAAAGTGAAAGAATGAAATCTATTTTGATGGGCTGGAAGTCAAAACAGCTTCCTCCATGTAATCCATCCATCTCTGTTACATTACACAGAACTGGATCAAAACAAGCTTTCATTTTGTTTCCAGATTGAACTGTGGGTGTCAGGGGGCTAAAAGAACAGTTCTCTCTTTTTTTTTTCCCAGCATTTTTTTCCCCTCTTCATTGGAAACATAATGCTGTCAGCTGTCCCTGCCATCTTCCAGTTTCAAGTTCTCTCTCTCCATCTGTGTTCATATTTTTTTTAAACACTTAATCAGGTCCTGCCTTGCCTTAGTATAAGAATTCATCATCATATGGCACCAATTCAGACCTGTAACATGAATAAAGGTTGGTATTTATCATACCTGCTGTAAAGGAAGTGTTTTTAAAAGGAAAGGGAGCATGTAATTCCCTGCCCTTCACTTTCTCCTCGACCTTTCACCTTTTAATCAGTAGCCATAACCCAAGGAGATCTCACAATGGAAAGGTAATTATGAGGTCATGAAGATGAAAGCATCTGACTTGCATTTGCTAAAGGTTCTTTAGTTTTAAATTGTCCCTGATTTACCTGCATATAAAGAGAGGAAGTTCACAAAAATTATTTTAAATGGACCAGACTTTCAGAAGTCAATATTTCCAAGTAGAAATGGAAATGCAATCCTGTCAAAATTTCTTTTGAATGTTTCTTATGAAGGAGTCTTCCATTTACCAGTATGACCTGACTTATAAATTGAAGATATGTTAATGGACCTAAGAGCATGGGGCACTCAATAACAATACTCTGTGGAGATGCCATAGATGAAAAACTAGTGTATAACTAATAAGATACATTTTCCTAGTAAAATATAAAACCACAGAATTTATGTATTTGTATCTATCAGTTTTGAGAATCTGGTTTGTACTGTTGAGAACTGCTGTGTTTGTAGAAAAAAACCCCATGTGTTTGTAGAAAATTGTCCCATTCTATGCTGAAAATTCCAATCTGACTCTGTCTTAATAGTAGTATAGAATGAAGGCAGAGGAATAACTGCAGAAAAAAAAAAATTTATAGAATCTAGTATTCGGGGTGACATGATGGAAAGTTTGCCAGCTGTATCAAAACTGTAGTTAGTAATGACACACATATAAAATTCTCTTTTAATGTATACAAATTTAGATATTCTATTCAGATAGTGTTTAAGGCTAAAACCTCAAAAAGAATCAAAGAGTTAAATAATGTATTAATTTCAAAGCTATCCAAACCAAATTACTAGGCTATTGGATACATGATTTATCCATCTGATCTGAACCCTATCAAACTTGAAATGTATTATCTTTGAGAAAGGAGGACTGATAGGGAGAAAGAATGGCTCCATCAGACAGAAGGGGGCAAGAGTACCTTTTCTAATGGGCCTGATATTCTGGACAGAAGACTTGTGAGCACATGATGACCAAAGCATGAAGGAGGCATGAAATAGAGAGAGGTTGGCTGGGGGCCACTCACCTCCACTAGGGAAAGCAATATTACTGGAAAGCCATCTTTTCTGCACCCAAACACATGAACACTGGAAATGAAAGTCTCCTTTTCTTCCTGAGGATTTAACACTTTCTATAGGCAACAGTGTCTTTTTATTGAGTTTTCATATGAATTACTAAGGAGCAGACCATTTTTCCCTCTCTGATCATAAATATTAGAGAGATACCAGCTTTCTATGATATTATTATTGGCTCTACTGTTCCTCTCCTAATACTGCTTTAGATTATGTCTACTTGGCTATTAATACTTTTTAAGTTGTTTTTGTTTCCCCTAAGGAATGAACAAAACATTTTCTTTGGACTTTTCATGGCAGTTAATGGTAGAGGATGAATGGAAAAAAAGAAGTTGTGATTTAAGTTGGCCAAAGATTAATTAAATATTGCTTCTACTGAAATAGGCTTAATTCTGAGAACTGAAATCAGCAGTTAGTAGAAATTTCACATCTTCCAGGATCAAGCCCAGAATGTCTATATTTGATAAATAACAGTCTTTTAGCAAGTTTTTTAACATGCACCACAAACTGTTTTGTGCAAAAAAAATATATTTCCTTATAATGCTATAAATCATGAGGTCAGCTGCAGTAAATAAATGAAAAGAAGCACAAAACTTAAACGAGTCTCATGTGTCTGGCATTTCCTTGCAATGCCTTGAAATTGTCATTTGATAGCACTACCTCATATTGTCCTTCTGTAAAATGCAGATGGTAAGTCTATGTTTGCATTCACAGAACTGTATCTAAAATGCTAGATGAGAATCACAGAAGATATGAATTAATAAAGTGATTAAACAACTGCTCAAAATTATCCTGATCTTCTAGATATAATTTGTTGTATAATGTTACTATTCCATGGAGAAACAAAATTATGAAACTCCTTTTCCTTACAATATTATCAGTTCAGCTGTGACAGGAAGCCCTCTGGATACCATTCTCACAGGCTTCTTGTTCACATTTTCAGATAAAGGGAGTTTCTGATAGGTTTTGAAGTTAGGCATGATTATTCAAACCAGAGCTTGCACGAGCAAGCAATAGTGAATTTATAATCTACGCAGCTGGCAATCCATGCCAATATCCCTCCAAACAGAAATGAGACTTTTAAATTCACCAGGGAACTTGGATGTTTAATAGTAATTTAATAGGCTTTATTCCTGAAAGGTAATTGTGCAGATACCTTTAATAAAATACAGTCAACATTGCCAGCAAACATTCTAGATAAATGAACACAAGAAATTTAGATGCAACTTTATTATACTGTTAATCCTTGCTGGAAGGTTTCCTGGACTGTTTGAGGGTAGTGTTAGTGATGATAAACTATTTTGCCATGGCTCTTAAGTTGATGTTATCTTTTCTTATCAGCCTAAGGCTAGGTCAGAAAAAAAAACAAACAAAAACCCCAAACAAACAAAAATAATTTAAAAAAAAGACAAACAAAAAACCCACAAAAAACAAACCAACTACGTTTGCCAGATATGTAAAACGAGTAATTCAAATACCATTTCAAAGTGTCAATCCATCCATGTCTCCATAACAAATAATTTAATGGTCCATTTAATTCTTCAAATACATTGGATTTCCACCCATATTCTGTTAAAATGATATACCACAGTAGGGTTACCAGAATTTGGTGGTTTTTTTATATGCAAGGCAAGGTTTCCATGGTCTATTTTCTCCAACACGGATTGAACTAAGGGCAACAAATGACTTCTTGAGATTTTTGCCCTCATGTTTTCAGAATCAAGCAACTTGTAAAATGGTGGGGATTTTTTATTTGCAATGTTTGTTTGGTTGATTTTTAAAATTTCTTAAGATAGTAATGCTCAAAACCATAAATACATTGTGGAGTAAGAAAAACATAACAAATCACCAGCTTTTCCTAAATCTTAGGATGTACTACTCAGTACTAGTGAGGCTGGTAAGTAAATTACTTTCATCCTGTGGTGCTTTCTATACCCAGAATCTCTCAGATCTTTGACACATTGCACTGCTCTGCAAGATAAAAGATCCTGAGCTTTCTGATGCCTTCTATACAAATTCTAGGTCACTTCACACATTCTGTTTATGCTCATACAGGCCTTGTGAAATCAGCCTGTTGCCTGGCTTACCTTGATTCTTCTACCCTATTTAAACCAGGCCAGATTATCAACTATGAAAAAACAGTGAAATAAGACTTCCAAATTAAGTTCTTGAGTCTTCTGCCATTTTATAGTTCCCATACAGTCCTTCTATTCCTGTTGGATTTACATCTGTGTCAGGATAACTTGTTTCCTATAGGCTGTGATATTTGTTTTACTATTATCTTCACTCATATGTGCAGGACCAGATGCAAGAAATAATTTTAGATATAATTTCCAGAAACTGATTATAGACTGTTTCCAAATGATTTAACATAAAATATTATATGAGTGGAATTGGTACAGTTGCAATAATTGCACATAGATCTGACAGAATTCACTTTCTCTATGTGGAAGCAGAAAGACTCTTTTCTATGTAAGACTTTTACATCTTAGGCTTATAAGGAATGTTTTTGTGCAAATGACCTTCAGTTGAAATATAGTTACTAAATATTAATCTATCAGTCAGCAAAAAATTATAAGGTTATGTGAAAGAACATTGAAAATACTGTAATATATGCTCTTGTATATGGTGTGACATATTTCTAAATTGTTCTAATGTCTGATATAATTTAATATCAGTCCACAAACATAAAAACCTTTCTCACATGAAGATATACTAAGAGTAATGACCTTATTGTTTTGGTTAACATAAGTATTACTTAGTCCAAAGGAAAGTATCATTAGTTTCCTTACTTCTCACATTGGAGTTTTCATTCAGAAACTTTGTGATACTTTAAAAAGATGCAAAAACATTTGAGGTTTTCATGAAAGTTAGTATCTAAACATGTTTTCAAACTTCTTCATGTTCAATGTAAATGCAGTCCTTCCTGATCTTTGGAAGGATATCAAATCCTCATCGCAAGGCTTCCATGTCTGTTGAAGACATATCCCAAGGCTGCCTAGCTTTCTAGGTTTTCTCTATTCCCTGAAAGGCATTTGTCAAGAATCACTGGCTGAAGTCCTCAGGCCTGTGCTACGCAAGAAGTCAGATGAGTTACCCTGAACAGCCATGATGGTTTAAGCCTGGAAACATGTTAGACAAGTCTTTTTAGAGAGCGTTGGAGTTGAGATGGCAAATCTCACTGGCTGCTCTCCTTAGCACTTAAGCTTATCTGACTTTCAGAGAAGGTTTTATGCCTTAGAAAAAACAAACAAACAAAATTCTTCCTCAGTTTATTGGTAACATAAATATAGTCTACAAATAGTGAAATGAAGATCTTATTTGGAGAGGTTCTCAACACAAAGTTATTGAATGAAATGAATGCAGAGCTTCTCAGAACTCAATACGGAACAGCTCCTGAATTAAATACTGTGGAATTAAATACTGTAGCACAAGCACTCTTCATGTGCTACAATGACAGGAGATCTAGGGACTTACCCATGTTTCATTGTGGAGTTTGCATCAGGATTAGAGAAATTTGTTCATGTAATACAAGGCAAAACTTCTACTTCCATGGCTTCTCATCCTCTTCTGTGCCTTTTTTTTTTTTTTTTTTAATACATCTTTTTAACAGTAGTTCTTTAACAAATCCCTCTTTTCAAGGACCAAAAGCTGATATGTTCTGGGGAAATGCCAGCAAGATGTTAAAGATTGGCACAACTAGCTACTGTCACTCTATCAAGACAATAGGATTTGAGCGAAAGAGGTAGAGTTCTCCATGCAGAATTTAGCTGCTTAATCCTCTCTTGTGGGCTGGCACAAAATCAACAAAAGAAAGAAACCAAATTACCCAGCTCTGCTTTGGCAGATTTAGCCACTGTCAGCAGGCCAGAAGTTAATTCCCTCATATTCTTGTTTGCCACCAACTACGGCAGGCCTTGCTGAGCCAGGTTTCCTGTGTAAATCTGTCAGCTGAAATGATGCACAGCATGAAGAAGGAGAGAAAGGACATGCAAAGAGTGTGGTCTTTTTGCCAAAGCAAGTCCCCAGAAGTCAGGGACTGGCACTGGAACTACCTCTTTGCCTTCAGCCTGAGTGATGTTTTTGACACAAGATGAGAAAGATTTATGGTTTCTTAAACTGCCTTACACACACACACACACACACACACACCCTTTCTTGCCAAAAAGTAAGGATTGTTGTATTAACCTCTGTGTGTGGGAGCCTGTTTCCCTTCTGGCACTCAGTACAAGCTTCCAGCTGCTTAGCATCTTTCTGAGACTCAACAGTGTGTAGGGCATGATATGTTAATAATGAAGACTACATACTCATCAAGGCCAGTAAAATTACAGTGAGGGTAGGAGATGTATCATCAGTTTTCTCTGCCACAAATCCTTACTGACTAGTCACAGCGTACGGTGCCTTTTATTGTATGCCCAAACTAAGCTCTTGGGTGGATAATGTGACATAGTGGGAATCAGGCTGTTGTGTGTCATTCATTATTCTCCTCTCCAAGACAGTCTCACTAGTGGAACTGAGAAAATTAGGAAGAAATATGCAATCTACTTACAAGTGAGAGAATCAAGATGTTTTTATTAAAGGCAATGGTTTTCACATTAAAATCATAGATGTCCAGGGATTTCACATGTTCTTAATGTGAAAATGGGCATTTCTTGAACATACTTAATGAAACATGTTTAACAGAATCCTGTTAAAATATTGATCTGTATGAAAAATTCTCTGATAGTCAAATTATGTGTTAAAAGTTTTGGTTTGTTTTGGGGATTTTTTTGCAGTACAAGTAGATTTTAATTTTTTTTTTTGTCTGCATTGAGACTAATTTTTAGACAATCATCACAAGCACATTTATTGATTGTAACTTTTGGATGAAATGAAAGAATAAATGGAACATTGTTCTCTTGGTATATGGATTCCTTTCTGACTTCAGCAAGCTACTTCTAGCTATAATCTCATGTAAGTGCCAGACTTGGTAATTATGGCTATTGAACCTAAACATTGAGCAATTTCATACTATTCGTGTATGCCAAATATTGACACAACCAATGAAGAAAACTTATTGCCATTCCTAAATTAAACAAACAGAAAACTAACATAAAAAGAGCCTCTCGTCTATTTTGTTATTTATAACACTAACCCAAGACAGATGTTCATGTTATTAAAAACACTATGGAAATGTTTAATGGAAAATTATCAACACTTCCAAGCAGGTTAACCTGGATAAAACCCAAGAAGCTACCTAACAAAGTGCAAGATGACATACTTATAGGGAAATAATCAATAGCATAAATGTAGGTTAGGAAATATTTAATGGACAAGGTTCCAGTGGTGTAGAAAAGGATGCAGTCTATCACTGGTCAATGTCGTATTATTTTCTAACAGCCTTTCAACACCAAAACTGATTTTGGACGGAGTTTGAAAGAGAAGGAAAAGATCCAAGTTTGATTTCAGCTCTAAATCTAAGCCCTTCATTGAAACACCTGACCCTGGAGTGATATTGTCATGCACTTCCTCTGTAAATAATGGGGAAAAAAAATCATTTTCATAAGAGCAGAAAATATTTTGATCAGACTTTGAAAATATTCTCTAGCTATCTCAATAAAGTTCCTAAGTTTTCATGGAATGGATCCAGGTCTAAGTGTCTATGGAACTGATTTTTAGAAACCCTGTGGTCTTTGGTAGTTCCCTAAGTGATTCATGCAGATTTTTGAGCTGTACTTCTGAACTCTACACCAGCATTCTGCCTAAACTTGTTCAAGGTCCATAGAGGACACTCAGAGGGTATTTTCAAGACATTGGACATGTTTACTTCATGTCTGTGACTGCAGAGAAGTTTCTGTGATGGTAGACAATAAGCCAACTCAGGAATTAGAAGCTGCAAGGTTGTAATGCTACGGTGTTGTGCTTGCTGAGATGGCAAGCTTATTAAGTTTGTGTTGAAGTTGTACAACCTTAGCAACAGCTTAGGCAGTACTTTTCAGCACCTTGTACATGATATAAAATGTTGGAGAGGTCCTGACCTAGGTGTGTCTGTTACACTTTCCTACCTGATATAGATATATCTAATAGCTCAAGAGCTATTCCAAATGAAGAATAGTCAACATAATTCCACTCTACATAAAAGGTCATCATCCCTTGACAATGAGTCAATTCCCTTCAGCCTCAAGTCCATGGACATCGCTGTACAGATTGCCAAGTTGCAATTCATACTTAACAAAGACTTGGGAGGAAGATAGAAGAGTGAGGGAGAGACGTTGTGTGTGGAAACTTAGTCTGTATATATTATTGTAAGTTTAATGTAGATTAAGAAGTACTTCATAAAAACAAAGCAAAGCTAGTTCTTTCTGGAGAGATGCCTGCACTCTCATAGTCTAGTCAATAGGAGTGCATGGGTGTAACTGAGAGCAAGTTTTGGCTCACACAGGCTGAAGTCTATTTGAACTCCTCAAAAAAAAAAAAAATTTTAAAAAGGATTTCCTTCCTGTCAGCAAAAAACCACAGACATCAGAGGAGCAGAGTCAACCACATATGTGTTTCTTTTCATGCTTCCTAATCAGATGTAACGATTGCTCACACTGTATAGATAGTTTTGATTCAAGGATGCACATTCCTGAGTCTTACGAGCCTGCCAAGTGTAAAAGCAAACAGAACAAGACACACATGAGGTGATGCATGCCTTTAGGCTTTCCTGACTGCAGCTAGACTAGGGGAATCTAACAGAGTTTCTCTTGCATCCTGGCTGTTGTAAAGTTCTCAAGAGAAACCACAGCTGGCCTGGGTCCAGTAATCATCCCTTTATTGGGCTGGTAAATTAGTTTTCTGAGAGTTCAGAAGAACAAAAGCAGAAGGAAACGCACTTACAGGGGTTATAAATCTGTAAAAAAACTAACAAAGGTGTCATAATGCAGGACTTAATCCACAGTGCATGACACTGTTATCACCAGCAATTCTCCAGTCAGTGATGGGGGAAGAAAAGGAGAAATTAAAATGTATATTAATAAACCAAAGTGCTGAGGTATTACTAGACTCCACTTTGCTAAGTCTGCCTATATTAAAGATACCTCAGCTTTCACAGATCATAGAACAGATTGAGTTGGAAGGGACCTTAAAGATAACCTTGTTCCACCTGCTCTATCATGGGCAGGGACACCTTCCACTAGACCAGGTTGCTCAGAATCTCATCCAGCCTGGTCTTAAACACTTCAAGGAATGAGGTGTCCACAACTTCTCTGGGTAACCCATTCCAATGTCTCAACACCCTCATAAATAAAGATCTACCTAAAGTCTAATCTAAATCTACCCTGCTCCAGTTTAAAACCAACATTCCTTGTCCTCTCACCACTGCTGTTATAAAAGCTGTAGCTGAACTAGTTCAGGTTTTACCACTAAGTAGAAACAGCAATGTAAAACTTAGTAGGAATGAAGTGCCTAACTTTTCACCCAATGTCTCAAGGAAATTTTGCAGCCATATGAATCTCTATGCTATTATAGACAGGCCAGTAGGATTACCAAAACTAGATCATTAAAACTTTAATTAGGTACATCTACATGATCTGAAGCTATTATATACCCTATACATCCTGTATCTTAATATGCATCTTTAGATAGTTTGTAACTTTGGTTTCTTAAGAAAACTAAAGAAATCTATAAATTCACTATTGGCTGCGAGTCAGGAGAGCTTGGATTTATCTGCATTCTTTTTTACTCCTCTGTGATCTTAAATATGTCCTTTGCCTCTCTTTCCTCTTCTCTGCCAACTATATTTGAAGAGGGAAGGTTGGTGCAGACTGTTTTCCAGAAAATATTCGTACAATTACTAGTAAAATTTATCTCGATGGCTTCAAATCAGCTTTTCCAGTTTAAGTCCTACCTCTGTCAGGGACTGTGCACATTGTTTCCCTGCTGTACACACACACACAAATATCATAAAGAAATGCTTCTCATTCAGGCCTATGACTAATGTCAAAACTGCCATTAATCATGACCTCTGCAGCAGGTATCAGAGCTGTAATACAAATATCTTCTTCAAATTGCAGGAGTAAGCCTTCTCATGACTAATAATATGCTACACTTCTTCTGCATGCTTTATTTTTGAATGTCTTGGAATCTTCATTCCAAATAATTAAGAGTGAGTGGCCATGGGAAGACAAAATTAATCAGAAAATGTCTCATCTGAAATGAGACAACTAAGCTTGTGACATTACTAAAATTTTTCTCTGCTTTTGATTCTGAAGACAGCAGTTCACAAACATCAAATTAATTCTCCCTTAGGAGGATATTAAATCTTTCTGTTCTAAATATTTGACTTGACAAAACAAGGTAAGGAAAAACTGCTATAGTTTGTAGCTACAATTATATAACCTGGAGAATAAATAGCTAAAGAAAATCTAGATTAGCAGCATGAGCTACTTTTAACCTGAAATGGCCTAAAACTTACTTTTAAAACCCCAGAATTTTAAGGTCAAAGACTGTGAGCTTCAGTACAGCCTCACTTTACCAATAACTATAACATCTTCTTACCTTTGAGCAGTGGATCCTACTTTGCCTTCCTCTGTGGGTTAGTTTTATTGAGATTCCTTGAATTCACTGAAATACTGGTTGTTTAAGAAAGCACAACGAATGAAGTTCCTAAAATTATGCCACCTAACACTGCACTGATTTCCTGAAGAGAAGCCACTATCTAGTATCTATCATTATATGTATCGAATGCACCCACAGTAAATTTGCAGCTGACACAAAATGAAGGGTAGGAAGGCTCTGCATGGGATCTGGACAGGCTGGAGCACTGTGTGGAGGTCAATGGGATGAGGTTTAACAAAGCCTTGTGCTGGGTCACTTTGGTCTCCACAACCCCAAACAACACTACAGGCTGGGGAAGGAGTGGCTGGAAAGCTGCCTGTCAGAAAAGGACCTGGGGGTGCTGGTGGACACCTGGCTGAACAGGAGCTATCAATGTGCCCAGGTGTCCAGGAAGGCCAATAGCATCCTAGCCTGGATCAGAAATGGTGTGACCAGCAGGAGCAGGGAGGGGATTGTGCCCCTGTACTTGGCACTTGTGAGATCACACCTCGAGTACTGTGTCCAGTTTTGGTCACCACAGAACAAGAAGGACATTGAGGTGCTGGAATGGGTCCAGAGAAGGGCAAAGAAGCTGGTGAGGGGTCTAGGAAGCATGCCTTAGGAAGACAGGCTGAGGGAACTAGGGTTGTTTAGTTTGGAGGAGACTGAGAGGAGACCTCATTGCTCTCTACAACTACCTGAAAGGAGGCTGTAGCAAGGCTGGTCTTGGTCTGTTCTCTGAATTTATTAATGATAGAAAAAGAGGAAATGGCCTCAAGCTATGTCAGAGGAAGTTTAGATTGGATATTAGGAAGAAATTCCTTACTGAGTAGTCAGGCAGTGGAACAGGCTGCCCAGGGAGGTGGCAGAGTCACCATCCCTGAAGGTGCTTAAAAAACAAGTAGACCTAGCACTTGAGGCTGTGGTCTAGTGGTTAGAGAGATGACAGGATGAAAGCTGGACTTGATGATCCTAGAGGTCCTTTCCAACCTTTATGATTCTATGAATACAGCCACATCATCCTACTAAACAAGATGTACCCAGGGCTTATTTGTGGAGGCCAGCTGGCATGGACAAGTCTATGTACATAGCAATAAATTTCCCTAGAGGTCAAACTGCCCGCAGTTCCTGCCCGTATTAAATCCCAAATTGTGCCCAGGAATTGTCAGGGACATTGCTAACTGGCTGAGGTCAAAGTCATGCCTGGGACTATTCTGACAGTTTCACAGTCTAGATCACTGAGTACCAGTCTCTCAGAACATTCCTTGGCAGTGTTTAATTTACGAGTGTAGATGTAGCCCAGAAAGTCTGCAACTTATCTCACATTTCTTTATGAAGAAGAGGAAATAGGTTTAATTAGGATGCAATTCATCCTGCACTTTCTAATAGAGTTGTGTAAAACAGGTTGAATGAATCAAGCCCTGAAGTGTCTATTCCTTTTCAGTTATTGTCTTTAAAGTGAACCTAGAGAGACTTAATAAGTATATTGTAGACATCTATAGGGATGGCTCTCCCTCATATAATTAGATCAACTATTTAGTGATGATGTCAGCAAACATATGAGGCTACCAACTTGGATAGAGACTGCTTTCAGGCATAGAATTCAGATACACACCTAGTGTACAGATATCAAAAGGCTTCTGTATAAATCAATTTATGCTTATTTACGTGTGCAGTACAGGTTTTTCAAAAATCTGAAATGAGCTGTTATTCTTGCAACTGTGGTATAAAATAATTAGGCACATTGCAGTAAGAACTTGTATGACAACAACCTAGAGAAGAAAAATAGGAACAGAAGATCAGAAGAGCACCTTCATGCTATTAGGACCAACCCCCTCTAGTACAGGCAAATCACAGACATCACAAAATCCCTTTCTAAATATTTATCTGTATGAGTAGATATTTGTTCCTGTACTATTACTTAATGAGTAAGTCAAATATCTTTACTCCTCTGTTTCTTAGAAAGTTTCATCAAATCACAGAATCACAAAATAAGTATGGTTGGAAAGGATGTCCTAGATCACCGAGTCCAACCACACCTACAAGAACAAAAAACACCTACATACCCGACCATTAGAAGAAACAAACAAACAAATAAAACAGAAATAAACCAACAAGAACAAACAACCCCTCCAAAAGAAAAAACCAGAAAAAAATATCCAAAAAACCTCCCATATCAAGCACAGCCCCCTACATTCCTGCTCTTAGAGCATGTCATGAAGCACCTTGTCAAATTGTTTTACAGTTAAAATTAAACTTACATCTTAAATTTGTGCTTGACTACTCTGTCTTTACTCGTTCTTGTGCTGAGTTCACCATTTATGTTAAATAATCATTTTAGTTGCTTGCTGTTATACCTCCTGGCAACCTTGTGGAGAGGAGTCTTCATTTCAAGGGAGCTATACCAATGAAGGTGTTCTGATCTACTACCTGTGTCTAGTTTACCTGCAACATGCCTCTTCCAGTTTAAATCAGTCTTTCTTGAGAACAGCTTTCAAAAACTGCACAGCTTAAATTTCTCTAATTCCTTGCAACATTATTCAGCTTATTCTTTCTTTCAACTGGAAATAAGCCATCAAATGCATCTGTTGTGATTTGTCTTTTCAATCAGACATCACACTGAGTCTTAAGGTTATCCTACTTCTTATAATGTTCCTTTATTTAAACATAATGAGATCCTTGAGTTTTTCTCACATCTGAGGTGTGATTGTTTCCCTCTTGTTTGCATTAGATTAGGACCTTTGCCCCATGTTCAACTTCTTAATGATTTCTGAGACCTGAGGCAAATAAATAAAATTATTTTGAACAATCCTTTATTATCTTTAGTCACACTCTCATCCTGAGAAGCAGAAGCTTTTTTTTTTCTTCTTTCTAAAGTACAGCTGAATAACTGTTCAATATCTGTTAAGTTTAAATCATATTTTTATCTAAAACTTTTGCTTTTAATTATTTCTAAGTCTTAAGACTGGTTTGTTTATTAATTCCTTTTTTATTATTATTATTTATGGGCTCTATATTTAATCCTTAAATTATTTTTTGAAGAGGTTATTCATTCATCCATTGATTAGTAGGTTTTTCTGTGGAAGTTATTACTTTTGATTGGGATAAAAAAAAATCAAAATGATTTCTAGGACTTTAAGGATCTCTGACCCTTTCTTCACATTTCAGTCACTGAATTATGAAATTTAGTAATAAGTTTTATAAGTTCTAACCTTTATTTGTGAGTGTTCTGTTCTAAAAAATAAAACGTTAGTTATCTGTTAATGTAATTTACATTAACTTCATGATGACTTTACCTAAGATTATTTTATACATCTATTGGGCTATGACTAATGTTCAGATAATATAATATTTTTCAAGGTTCCATTACTCTGGGCAAAATGCTGTGTTGGCTGTTATGACTATACCATTATTAGTAGAATATATTTTCTAACCTTTATCTGTGATGTAAAATACCATAGTCACTTAATTTCTTACCAATATTTATCTTTCTGACAGTAATAAATCTGTTCCCATTCAAATCCCACCTCAGAAGCCTACAGCATAACTGTAGGAATATGAAACCTTCCTTGCATTGAAGGAAAATTTGTCACATCTGAGATATTTTGACATAAACACTTAAAGTTTAGTGAATAAGAATATTTCTACAAAACTTTGTTTCACTGGGAACTTTTCTGACCAGCTCCACACACAGATGATATAAACTTAAATCAAATACAGATCGTACAAACCAGACAAACTACCAAGCAACTGAGAAACAAAAACCTGCTCCAACTTCCAAAGGACATGTGTCATACTAATTCCAATGTTTTCTGCTCTTTGGTAAATGGTTCCTTTAAATTCCCTGAAGAATTTGTTAAAGAGGGAAATGATGGATATTCTAACTAAAAAAAGTCCCTGGCAGGCCCTTTTTCTATTTTGAGAGCATCCACAGAAGGAAACCATATTAAAAAGCTAAAAACATTAATAGAAGCTAATCTGACAGTGTAAGACTGTTGATAGTCACACAGCAGTTTAAATCATATAAATTATCAAGTAGATGGGAAGTGTGTGTGTATGTGTACCTGTATGTACATGTAAATACACTTAGTGTGTCCAGCAGGTGAAGGGTGGTGACTCTGCCCCTCTACTCTGATCTTGTGAGACCCCACCTGGAGTACCATGTCCAAATCTGGAGCCCCCAACACGAGAAGGACATGGACACCATGGAGCAAGTCCAGAGGAGGGCTGCGAGGATGACCACAAGGCTGGAGCACCTCTCCTACAATGACTGGCTGAGAAAGTTGGGCTTGCTCAACCTGGAAAAGGGAAGACTCCAGAAAGACCTTATTGCAGCCTCCAGTATCTGAAGGGGGCCTACAAGAAAGATTTGGAGGGATTTTTTACAAAGGTCTGTAGTGATAGGACAAGGAGTAATGGTCTGAAAATTGAAGAGGGTAGTTTTAGACTGGAAATGAGAAGGAAACTCTTCATTATGGTGGTGGTAAGACAGTGGAAGAGGTTGCCCAGAGAACTTGTGGATGGTCCATCAATGGCTGTGTTCATATCCAGGTTGGATGAGTCTCTGAGCAACCTGGTCTAGTGGGCGGGATCCCTTCTATGGCAGGGGTGTTGGAACTAGATATTTAAGGTCCCTTCAACCCCAAATCATTCTATGATTCTATGATATTGGGGCACCTTCCCTGAAGCTATTCCAGGTGAGGTTGGACAAGGCTCTGAGCAGCCTGGGCTAGTTGAGGTCTAGCTCCTACAGGGGGGCTGGACTAGATGATCTTTGGAGGTCCCTTCCAACCCTAACCATTCTGTTTCTATGATTCTATGTCTTCAGCAGCTTCAGACGTATTCCAAGTTGAGGATTTTGGTGGGATAAAAACCACAAAGCAAACATACTGGGCATATGTCTATATAGCTCTTTGCTGTCTGATTTGATGACATATGCTATGTATATATGCATACATTCATATTTTTCTATAGTATTATCTCTATTTCTAATTGATATCTACTGTTTATGTTTGCCACATTAAATATAAGTCCTGGTAACAGTTAACTGTTCAGAACTCAGTCAGCATATTGTTTATGCATATAATTCTCATTGTTTTCCACAGCCATCACATGACTCAATACAACAGGAGAATTTTGTTCCTGGATTGACTCCACTGATTGTAACGAAATTATCCCAGATTTACACTGGCATAACTCAGAGCAGAAGTTGACCTCAGCCTTTATACAAGCTGTGTCTTAACCCAGTAATATTTTTGTCAATCCTCTTCAAATATAAAAAAATAGACTTTATAATAAAAGTCATAAGACTTTAGAGCATGACCCTCAGCTTTAACAATTCAGAAGCTCCCAGGGTCCTTCCCCTCTTTAAAGAGTGAAGATAAATTCTGACAGCTGAATAAATATAAAGGGTCTAGTGTCAGTCTGAGGAAACAGATTTTCATTTTGTCACAGATTACTTTGGTTCACAGGTCCTCAGTGGAAAGTGAAATCAGTGTCTATTTAACACAGGTTTATTTATTGTTCAGAACAGCCTATGGACAAAGACATAATCCCTACCCCATACCTACTGCAGTACTAAACAGAAAACTTTTCCATACTGAATGCAAAATGACAGATCCTCCTACACTTTCTCTTTTTTTCTCTTCCCTAACCTCCACCACACACCTAGACAGAATTATACCTTCCCTTATGCTGCCAAGTTAGCTCAGCTCTCTTGGCTGGTATAAAGTTGCAAGACAGTTTATGTGTCACTGAGTATCTGTTGGTGATTTCTACGTACATGAGACTTACCTTGGAGTTTTTGTTGTTTTGTTGTTGTGTTTTCTTTGGTTTTTTTTGTTATGGTTGGTTTGTTTGGGAGGGTGGGTCTTATTTTGTTTTGTGTTTTTTTGTTTATTTGTTTAGTAGGACTGTAAGCATAGAAATAATTCTACAACCATTACCTTAGTTTTTAGAATTTAAATTTATGTCTGATATTATCTTTTCTATTAAAACTCTTCACTTTTTATTATATTCAATGAGTTAATATTTACTCTCATCATAAAGACAGAGCAGATCACACTGTAGAACTGTCTTTTTATCTCATGGATGCATATGCAAGGGAAAGAGGGAAAGGTTTGAAGCTCTAATGATAAAGGATGTTCTTCTGGTTTTATGGATATTTTAAATTATAGTGGGCATGTGCTACCATTCTTTTCCTTTCCTTCTCTCCCTGTCTCTATTTTAACATGAAATTGTGAGACGGCCCTGCTACTGAGGGTCTCAAAGATCATCAGGGCACTTGTTGCAGGAATAAGTCAGAGAACAGGGCTTTAATTTTTTTTCTTTTCTTCAGCACTTTTTTCTATCTGTCTTAGACATCACCTTACTTATGTCCACCTGTCATCAATGCCATTGTTCACCTCAGTCTGTCCAGGATTTTTATGAATTTTGTTTGGATCTGTGATTCCTGTCCCCATTTGAGTAATTTATTTTTAGGTGCTGCACTGCTTTGTGTGGCAGTATCTAAACCTGGTCAGAGCTGCTACTATAAAAGTGCTAATGATAGAGTTGTTGTCAGGCATGGCTGCCTTCCTGTGTGGTTTACACTTCTGCACTCACATACACAAACATGCATCTTGAGGCATGCAGCCAAAAGTCTACCTAATGTAGGCTGCAGTAAATAATTCAGAATAACTAATTTCTTTCAGAAAAGAGCCATGAACAATATGAAACAGAGAGAGGCAGAATTCACTGAATACATTATTTTCTAGCAATTATTTGTTCAGCTCCAGCTAGGACACATCATTTCTGATTTGCATTACGACAGAAAAATTAAATGAGTACAGTCACTCTTTCTTGTATTTTGAAGTCTTTAGACCATGAAAAATATCTAGGAATGTGTGTGTTCTTTTCCCACAACAGATGCTAAATAACAGCTTGTAAGTAAAAAAAAAATGTTATCAAAGTCAGTGATTCAAAAAATGCATGTGATTTTTTCCTTTGAACACATTTAATATATAACAGAAGATTAAGAATTATAAAGAAGGGTTAAGCTAAATATCAATCACATTTTTGATTTTGCATCAAATGCTAGCAAATGTTAACTTGATATAGAACATTTTGATCTAATAATATTTCTTTTCCTCAAAAATTTTAAAAGTATGATTTAAAGGATATAGAAATCCATAGGATTCCTTCCATGTAACTCAAATAGTTCAGAACAGCTTCTCAAACACCAGCAATGGTACAGCAAAGTAGGACAATTCAACTTGGTTGTAAGTCAACCAGCAGGCCTACCAGTGGATCCCCAAAGTTGGAGAATAACTGGAGTACATGGTTAATGTTAACGAGACAAACAGAGTAATAGGAAATAAATAATTGTTTACATATGTTGAAATGCTTGTATTATATGTTCAATATCCATATGCAGTACATTTGTGCCACAGAAAATAATCAGGTACTACCAGTCTGTGTCAACGTCCAGAATCTCTAAGACCTCCATGAAGACTACTGGCGTTTTCCATCTCTGCTCCTTACATTTAATTAATGTAATGCAATTCAACATACCTGTTCCTTTAAATGGTCTGGTGAGGTGATTTTATGCAGAGACCAGGATGGGTCTCAGATTCAGTGCTTGAGAGTCCAGCAAACCAACATTCGTCTATTAATACGGATGGCATTTTACATCCTCATTTAATCCCTGTGCTAGGTTAAGCACAATAGCAAGAATCAATCAAGTTTTGCTACAAAGCACACAGGAAACACTATATCCTGAAGAGAAAGGAAGTGTCAAATTTATTGGGAAACCAAGAAAAATATTCCATTTTACAGTCTTTTAGATAGGTTTTCTTCAAAAGATTTGGTTAACAAAAGCAAATAATTTATGTGGCTTCTGTTTGGTTTTCCCATTAACTTTTGGACATCCTAAATAGTTTCAATCAGACTGATAAGCAGAAGTTTTGCAAAGCTCCCAAAACATCTGGGAAAAAAGGGTCAAAAAGAAACCCAGAAGTTCCTTCTAGTGCTTTGATGGCAAAAGAGGTAGCAGCAGAAGTTCATAATTCAGCAAAAAAATGGACACCCAACTGCAAGTGTTCAGCCACTGGTAAATGGCAGAGTTTACAATGAACAGTAGGACACAACCCTATAAGAGATGATACTTCATTCAACCAAGATGAGTAAATAGTTTGTGGAGTTATTTGTGCTTTGCTGTTTGGATTGAGTTGTTGTTTTGTTTGTTTTGTTGTTTTTTTTTTTCTCTTTGTTATCAATAAAAATATGTAGCATAGATTATTATATTTAAAAGACATACTAAAATTTAAGAGTTCAAATGATGATCTGTAGTATAACCAGTACAGTATCTTCATTTTTGGTCTTTTGCAATTTCTATTCCTTTACCACTGCATGAAAATTTTCTTGTGTTTTCTAAAATACATATTTAATAAATTAATGACATATTATGAGAAATTAACTGAATCTTTCAATAGTGTACTCAATTCTTGTTATGGACTACATAGATTAACTAGTGGAGAATATGCTGATTGGAAATTATATTTGAAGATTTAAATATGTCAGGAGAAGACAGTAACAAAATTAATGACAAGGTAGATCCTACTCAGAAACTCTTTACAAACTTATTAATTCACAGTCATAAAAACTTTTGGTCCTTCTACATGTCATTCATATTAGTAATGGTGCAGGATCTAGCACAGCACAAGCAGCTCTGCAGTTCAGAGCAAGAAATGAGGATCCATTTTTCCATTTCATGGAAAATTTCACCCAAAACAAAGCTTATAATATTGGGCACCAAGTTTCTATTTTTTACAAAAGTCAACTTAAACCAAAAATAATCTATGTTTAATTGCTCTAAAAGGAACCATATATTTGGGTCCTGACAAAAATTAAGATGAAGCTTATTTTTAAATTGTGAGTGTCCCAAGTTTATTACATAAGGAATTCAAGGATTCAAACAAATTGCAAATGGAATATGCATAGATTTGGGATTTTTTTAAAATATATTTTATATCATATAAATTCCAAAGCTTACTAATATAATCGCCATAACATGTAATTCTGAATTCTATGAAATTCCTTCATAATATTTAACAAACATTCTCTAATCATTTATAGCCAAGCTGGAGTTATCTGTGAAAAGAGTTTTATTAGAATGAGCTAAAAGGCATCTTACTACCACCCACTACTACTTTCTTAGCTACTGTTGTTTTTTTATATGGGATTGCATTGTGTGAACCAGAAATCTGCAAGATGCCTAAAGTCACCACAGTGTCTTCCAAAGTACAATGGTATACCTACTGCAACAAGTAATTAATCTTGGGCTCAAGATTTCCTGATGGGAGCCTATTGACCCCAGAACAATAGATAAAAGTATTTTATCCTGTGTGTTCCCCTGCTGACCCCTTGTCACCTTTTTTCATGCACTGTCTGTTCTCATACCAAACCAAAGAATTCATCCCTCACTCTAATATCTGGGGCCTGCTTGACCCTTTTTTGCTCTGTGGAAGCAAATTTCTTGATTTTGCTTAAGAAGTTCATTCACTAAGAAAAGTCTGGCTTTCCTTACTGAAATGAAGTTTTACCATACACTGAAACAAACATGAATGAGCTGAGAAGTGTCAGGGATGCTGGATTTTACTCACATCCCTGATCCCACACAGTTTTTAACAGTATAATTCTATATTTTCTGTAAGAATGGATGCACTTTGGACAGGCTGTGTGGAGGGGCCTCAGCACAAGTGCTCACAAATCACCATCATCGTTCTTCTGAGATGGCTGCTGCAAGACTGAAAAATGAGCCTTCAAGCTTTCTGGTCTGCTAAATACTCATAAGGGTGGTTGTAAAAATGGCACATGGGATCACAGCCCATCCTTCTGTATTTACAAAAGTATCCAAGTCACCTTTAAACTGGCCCAGAGGGTGTTCTTATAGGCAGTTAACACATGGGCAATTTTGACCAAGAGTCAACTCTTGAGGCTAATGTAGATAACAAGGTTAAAACAGCTAGATCTAATGTGGATATCCAAAGTGAATCTGATTTTCAGAGAATGGCTGTTCAAGGTGTTCTTGAATTCAGGTCTCTTTGGGATGTCTCAGACTGCAGCCAGGAATGGAGATTACTAAAGTCTCATTGCTGGTTCCTGAGCACTGGCAGAATATTTGTCTCCCAGAGACTTAAAGGGAGTAAACAGTATTTCAGAGACCCCACCCAAGTGGTGCAAGGAATGTTTAACTTCTGCCGTTTTCAGTTCTCAGAACAGTACAAAAGCAAAAGTTGTGTTTAAGTTTAAGAAGCTGATTAACTTCTCTCCTGTAGCAGCAATTACTGTCTGCTGGGAAAGCTGTGCTGTAAATCTTCAGGATCCCTTGACACTCTCAGTGACAGCAGACCTCCAACTGTTTCCCACAAGACACTTCAAAGGCCATCTTGGATAAATATGTGAAAACTGTCCTAAAGTCTTAACAGTAACTGTAGGCCCAGAGTGAACATCCCCTCCCCCGTTCCCATCTACAGTGGGCTCCCATCTACTGTAATTGCTTCATCTCCTTGCTCCTCTGCATTGCCTTTGGGAATACTTTCCAATGCAGCATATACATTTCCCTGTGAAGGCTTGAAAGAGGGTGAAAAAGAAAACACTGACAAATGTTTCTCATTAATATAATTATATTGTCATTAGAGCCGTTAAACTGATTGTCTTCAAAATTCAGTTAATAAATTGGGCTCAGATCCTCATTTTACTAAATTTAAAAAAAAAATAAAAAATCCTGTTATCAATGGCAATCTCCTCATTTAGCCCAGCTGCATATCTGGATTTCCTCAACTCAGAGGAAATTTGATACTGATTTTGAGGAAAATGGGATCTTAAAATCTGGATCTTCTTATTTACTCTCTCAAGCAGTGTACCAAAAATAAAAGAAGGTTGAAAACACAATTGTCTATAACAATGTGGTTTGGATAGTCCAACTGAACAAAAAAAAATGTGCTGCAATCCTGATTTGAGAGTGGCTTACACCCCACTGTGAAAGGGTGGTGACCAGCAGGTGACCTGCAAGACAAGGTGAGTGCAGGATATACTGTGACCTGAAGCAACTGCCCAGGTGTACTGAGCAAACTGATCACACTCAGCTTGTCCTTTCTCAGTTTGCAACATGGTGAGCAAGTGGGAAACTATTGTTTGCATCCTGCTGTCATGAAAAAGCATGGGTGAAAGCAGATGCATGGGTGAGTCCAAGGAGTTTTAGGAAACGGAGGCAGTGACATAGCTATAGAGCAAATTGAGGCATGTGAACATAGAAAAAGAATAGGTTCAATACACTGAAGTATAGAAACAAGTTTAAACCTTCCTCTGGTGCTTTTTTGGCAAATGTCAAGAACACGGAGAAGTACTGAGAGTAGAGAAGTTTGGGAAGGTGAGAGGAGGGAAGGGTGTTGAGGAGAAATTGCAGTGGGAGGGGAATATTTACTTTGCTGTTGTCCAAAACATCTCTTGTAAGGTCCTGCATGTTTGTGCACATGGATATATTAATGTGTGTTCATAAAAACAGGTATAAACCATAAAATTTTAGTATTTTACATGTATCTTTACTGGGACTTTGAAGTCAGTGCTATGAAGCACCTGTGTCTTCCTTCCATAAATTTATTGAGTATTCTCTTTTAAATGGAATTTGGCCCTTCTTTTTCTCCTATACCATCTTTCCTGTCCCACCAGTCAGCCTCTCTGGAGCAGACATTGGTGATGAGGACATAGATATTTTGAGTAACTTAAATATTTATTTAATGATCATGGGGCTTATTTACCACAGGGAGTGGCCACAAATGCCATGAAACATCTGCATTATCATCAGGTAAGGTCTGGCCTCTGGAGGCAGCTGTCTTAATTAATTTTATTTCTGTAAAATTCATGCATTACTGATTGTTTGGTAGATAGTTGAAGTCTCTAACCCAGACCATGAGTTTTACAAGTGGAATTCTCCAAATTGAGATTATTCAGAGAGATGGCAGGGCAGGGAGTGGGTGGTCTTAAATGTCCACTGGTATGAACCATTCAACCTGCCAGTAACACAAAGGAAAAGTAGGAGTTCTCCTAAGAGACAAATGAAAGGCACACAATGATTTTATACACACAGTTATTCTGTGGCATCTTTGGGTCACTCAAGGGGAATTTCATCCTTAGTACTAACACATCATCTGTGCCTGACACAAAGATGCTTTTCCTTTGCAATGTTAAATGATGTAACCTTATTCACAAATGTAAAGCAAAGGGTAGTAGTTAATATTTATAACATTATCTACTATGCACATGTGTATTTTCCTTCTGAATATTTTATGCTGGTTTTCACTTTTTTTTTTTTATATGTCAAGTCAATAGTGACATGATAAATATTCAGTGAGGGTATATAACAACCTTGCTATATCTGAGGTACCTGATTCTGTCTAAATCATTTCATTCTTTTATGCTTTTGCTTTTTTGTTTGTTGTTTTGTTGTGGTTTGGTTTTGGTTTTGTTTTTTGTTTTTTCTCCTGAGCATCTTGTTCTGAATATGAATTTCACTGAATTTTCTAAGATTTAGCCCCACTTCATGAAAGAGTAATAGGCCACATTTACTACTTTTCTGTTGCATTTACATATAACAGCTCTCTTGTTATGGACCAAAGATGGTCTTTGTTTTTTAACAGCATCACAATATTCTTTTAACAAACCTTGTCTGGAGTCACTGTTCCTAAATAACATCTTTTCTTAGTTGAATTGTATTTTAAGGCAAGAAATAGATTACATTCAATTTCATATAGATATTTTCAGTTGATCTTCCCATAAGGAATTAAAATTTTCTCTTCCCCTCTAAAATATTTTTCTTGTCTACACAATGTTTCAAAAAAATGTTTCAGATATCAAATAATTTTTGCAGTAGCAAGAGCTCATTTTCTGTAAGCTTAAATGGTGAAAGAAAGTTAAAATTATTCAGCTGGATAATAAATAACATAAAAGCAGTTAGAAGATTATTATTTGCAACATTCTGCTTAGAAAAAACAATGTATATATCTCAGACTCAGAGTGGTCATCCCAGCAAAATTAACTATCCAAACTCTTCCATTCATACCTTAGAGAACACTTTGGCTTACATGTCCATCAAGTCTGTGAAGGATCATAACTCCTACATTGTCTGTGTTCACCTGGAGGTCATTTTTGATTCCTATGTCAAAAAAAAAAAAGCAGTGTCAACATCCTGCCTCCTTAGAGTATTCCAATCCAATGGAATAGAATGGAATTAAAATTATATTACAATAGAAATAAATAGAATAATAGAATAATTTCAGTTGGAAGGGATCATCTAGTCCAACTTCCTGATCATTAGGCTCATAGAAGTTGCTAATTTAAGTCATCACAACAGACTAGAAAGTTCTTATGACTGTGACTCCACTGTTCATTTCTGGAAACAAAAAAAGTGAACAGGAATCAATTTCTAGCCTTGAACAAATGAGGATGAATATGTTGCTTAATGGGTGCTCAATACCATGTATGTACTGCTCTTCTGGTTACCTCTCCAAAGCAGAAGATGGGGTTTGGTGGCTTCCTGACTTCACACAGTCTGTATTGCTGTTGAGCTCTGCGAATGGTCCACTCAAGGACAGGTAAAAAAATGCTAGGCATTTATTATAGGGGTCCTTATTTAATTTTGTACCATATTAAACTTACCAAGTACTGGTTTTTTTCCAATTATGAATAGTTGACTGTGAAAGTTTGCCACAGAAAAGTATAATTAGAAATCTGATCTGTTTCCCATATTTAAGTATGATTATTTAAATAACACAGTATAATTATTTTTACCTTGTTAGACTTTCAACCTTTCTCTAACCAGAAGTCACATTCATTTAACTATGCAATCCTCAGTGTTGTCAATTAAAGTAACCATGGTAGTGAATGAGTAGCAATGCCAGTGACTAGTTGGTGTTTCTCATTCCCTACAGCACTGGTGGAACCTGATCAGCTATAATCAGTTGTCTCTAGCATGCCTTCCCTCCTACTTTTCTCTCCTTCAGGTGTACCTTTTCCACCATGTTTTTTCTTAGCCCTGGACTATGGTATCTGTCTTTGAAGAGAATATCCAAGCTATATATTTTATAGTGCCTATAGCTTCCCTACACTTATTAACAGGCATGTTCATACTTTAATTCAATAACAGTTCACCATAGGAAGAGACTAGCAAAGGAGGGAGGCAGTGTGAAGAACTGAGACACCACAAACATCAGGCAGGCAAGTAAGGTAGTTGTGTCCAAGCTAATCTTGGGTACCAAAATCTAGGACAGTGTGATGTAAAGACATCCATGTGGACAACGTGTCACATCAGGTTTTGTAACTTGTACATCACTTCTAAGAAATATTATCCTTAAATAAATAACAGTAGGACTGATTTGATGAAAGGTAGATGACTGGTCCTTACCTCTGAGCCTCAGCTGCATGTCTAAATTCAAATGTCTGAAATTCAATGAACTGGTTATGATTTTACAATTCCTCAATTTTTCAGTCAACAAGTTGAACTATCACAACTCCTGCATTTGTGCCAAATTTGTTACCAAAAATATTCAGTGATATCATTAATATAATTGCCAAGGATGACCATAGACAACTTTGTTAAGAATTCCTTCAGTGTGAACTATGGTTATATAGCCTTGATATTTAATGCCAATCTTTTTTGCATGCAACTAACATTGTAGGGCCATGCATGTATGGCATTGCATTGTGGTCTTCATTGAAATAAATTATTTAGAACTTTTATATTCTCATCAAAAAATAGAGGGTTGCATTAAACCTCAGATGAGAGTATTAGCTTTTTTCAGAAACAGGCTACACATTTGATATGCAAATGCATCTTTGACCTTGATCTTCTACTCATTTTAATTATATAATTGCAATAATAGAAGATGTGAACAAAAGACCTCTACATGTCTTTAGAGTACTCAGCATATATCTACCTGTCTTTAAAAGATGCAATCACCCTTATGTTTTTGTTAATAATATTAACAATAATATTAAGTATTAATAATGACAGCAATCATAATAAATCTGAAGTAATAAGGATATACACGTGATCTTTCTATCAAGAGGAGTATGGGAACAATTCAACTGGTGTTTGCAAAGACTCTTGGATCAGTTCAGATTATATGAGTTTTATTGTTTGACAGCCAATGTATTTTGCAATTGCTGATTAATTTAAAGATTAAAAGAAGAGGATACTAATCTGCTTAAACTAGCATTAATCTTGTAAAAAAAAAAAAGTAATATTTTAAATTAATAAATGTGTCTTTCATAATTACTGTATTAATATAGGAAAAGAAAAATCCTAGGGTTCTTTTATTTAGGAATGCTAGCTGAATAATTTAATAACAAAAAGTAAAATGAGAATTTAAATACGTTTGCTCACCACTACTATTAGGAAACAGAAGTACCATTTCACATTTGTCCAGCATCTTTCTCCCTTCAAAGATTTTCTCACACAGAACTCAGAGTGTAGTTATCCTCTCACAGGCTATAACTGCACACTTGAATAAATCAAAATTAAGCCTAATTCATTTTTAACCCTAAACTCAGCAACAGTAATGATTGAGTATTTGTGACAAAACTGCAGAAGGGAGCTCCTACTTTAAGGGTCCAAACATAGCTTGTGTTGAAGAAAATGGAGAGCTGAGGTGACCTGATCTGCCTCTGCCCATTAGGGACTTTTTGATAGTCATTGTCTTCAAGAAAAATAATTGCTTCCCAAGAATGCTCAGCTAAATCATTTTATTAGTGTGAACTGGATTAAGGTTATAGGAAGGTCCCTCTTGCTTCTTACCCAATAATATCTGACCATGCATATCAAAGAGTAGAGGAGGCAAATTATTCATTATTTCAGCAGTATAATGAAAGCATAAGGGAGGTTTAAAAGGACGCTATCTGCAGCAGGAAACTGTCAAAGAACGTGGGAACACAGCCCTCCTGCATTTTTGTTTCAGCTCCGTTGATCAGAAGATTGAAAGGCCTGCTCTACCTACAGGGGTCCTCTGTTCAGGCCCCACAGTGCAATTATAATCCGTCCTCACCTCCTTTAGAATGACAGGCCAAAAACAAAGCCCAGAGCTTTTGTACAGCTTAGCATTCCTAAGAAACACAAATCTTCATTTCTTTCCTTCTTTGTTTTCAGCTCTTAAGAATTAATTAAAATTGCTCTTATGTAATATCAACGGATAAAACAGCTTAAAATTAATACTTTTTAAGGGTGGATTTTTTTTTTTTTAGAGCATGTAGAAGGATCAGTTGCTAACTGCCACAAGGTAGAGCAGCTCTGCTTTTGTCTTCATGCTGCCTGCAGGAAAAAGGAGTGCAATTGGCAGTATTTTACATTAGTCTGTTTAATTTCATTTTTTTCTGTCACTATTCTTGTTGTTTACACATTTTAGTGGCAGAAATTTGCAAGCAGTTAGATCCTCAATGGCTCTTGCAGTTAATCTTGCTGTTGAATTTCTGCTTTTAAAAGGACATAACTAAATCCATGCTCCTTCACAACTGAAGTATACTACATCACTGTAAAAGCATCAAATGATAGGATCTGTGATGACCTAAGTATATTGATACATGCAGTATGTATATGAAATAGTAACACTTTTAGGAACTTCCAACAGCAGATATGGGAGGCAACAAAGACATTTCCAGTTTTAAAAGACTAGCAAATTATTAAACGTGCTAAGCATAATAGCTGTTTATCTTCCTTCTTCTGTCCCACCACATCATTGTGGTTACCTGAGGAAAGCTGTAGATTGCATGGTTATAATAGCTTGGAAAATTCTGTGTTTAACCAGCACCAAGCAGGCAAAAGTTAACTGTCAGGTTACGTTGTAGAAAGGGCACACAGAATGCATTTGGCAAGCAAATCTCATATCATATATTAAATGCATATATTTGCAGAAAGTTAGATAAGATTCCAAGCTGCTTGAAAGCTTTAGTGAGTGAGATCAATGGAGGATGCCACGAGTGTAGTTTATCTATGCATGTGAATGTCTACTTTGAAAATGCAAAACCAGGTGATAATAAAAACAATGGCAATAGGCATTAATTTTTTTCACTGTTCTCATCCTCTGGTCTCTTCTTTCCCATCTGGAACAACTTAGAATTACTTTTAAGATGATTTGGGGTTGGGTTTTTTTTGGTACCTTTAGTATCTGGTATGGCTACAATGTTGGGGGTGAAATCTGCCTTCCAAGAATACAAGTGCATTTACAGGTCAAGCTAACTGTTCTGATAGTTAAGCTCACACTCTTCTTGCAGCACTTAACATTATATTATCAATATTATTTAGTGATTGCTTTACTAATTTATTTTTAGAATTAAGAAAGTAATTCTTAACATGTGTTAAATTGACTGGCTAATGTCCCTTTGCAAGCATTTAGGAAGATAGCATTTTAGTGAAAGCATGCTTAAAAAGGGAAATATTTTAGTATCACTTTCAAGGTTTAATTTGCTGTAAGGAAAGTGTAAAGCAATGTAAATGAGTATCAGGTCACTCATTCACAAGTCCACTTCTTTTTAGCTTGTTATAGGTTGATTTCCTTTGTTTGAAAGGAACAAAGGCACATTATTTTCTTCATTTTCACATATGGTCTATCTCTTTGCCCTTTAATTGACACTAGTCGGATTGCTTATGTAAGATACCAAGGAGCCTGAGGACAGAAGGGAGCCAAGCAGTGAATAGCCAGTGGGGACAAATCAAAAGCCAAGTGCCTGGTTTGTCACTCATTAATTATGCTATTACCTTCGGAAGTACTATGACATGGGGAATTGAATTCTGGAGCAATAGGTGTATTCAGGGATTTGGTACAACATCTGTCCCCGATATATTTCTGCAGCAGAACCTGAGATATAATCTGAAGTGATTCTCTGAACTGGCCAGTGGTATCTCACCAGTGAGGCATTTGTGGGAAAATGATCAGAAGTGTGGCCTTCTTCAAATATGTAGAAATCCTATTCTTTGACATGAGATATCTCTTATTATATTTTAGCAACAATATTTAGCAGGTATTTAGCAGTATTTTAAATAATTCTGCAAGTTTGTATGTCAGAACGTATGTAGCGTCTGACTGACCTTGAATTAACTGGTGTAAATCCTTGCTGGCATTCAGGAAGCCTCTTTGATAACCTTTGATAATCTGCTAGACCTATCTAACTCTGAAGAATTGGCACGTTTTAAGACTAAATGCAGGCTCAAATGAGATCAGTATATCTTGAGGAAGTGCATAACTCTCTGAGCCCCATCTTCCAAGTGAATGTGGAAGTCTATCTGAAAAGCCAGGAGTTTGAACTGAAGCTGGGCTTCTTTATTATGTGCATACAACTCTGCAGAGCTTCAGGTCAAAGAGTGCTCGATGAGCCATAACAATGGCAGATTTATTTCTGTAGTTGTTAATAAAATAATTGTGAATGTTTCTAGCCATTTCCATTCCAGCTTTCTATTCTATTACCTAACACCCATTTAGAGAACCTAATTTGCTACAAAAACCTACTTACTGACAGTATTTATTAGGAAAAAAAAGAGCCTATGGGCACTCTTTGCTCCTGTTAGACCTACTAGAATCAATAACTATTTTGCAATGTTTTCACACGTGGTTTTGTTGTTGTGTTTTTCGTTGTTTGTTTTCTTTAGTAGCAATTCGAACTAAAGAACTTTAAAGAAATTCTGAAACATCTAAAGGAGATATGACGCATCTTTCAATTTGACCAAATACACCACAACCATAGTAAACAATAGTTGTGGTTTTAGTGCTGCTGCCATCAAAATATTGCCTAAAGAATAATATATAGTCTGAAAAGGTCAGTTTGAGTGTTTCCAGATTCTTTAAGAATTTATTTACTAACAGTTATTTTATTTTACTAACAGTTCTTATTTTTCTACAATGTTTCTCAAGTCAAATACTTATATTTTCCCAGGAAATACTTTTTAAATCAACATAAACATAGATATATGACATTTTCTTACATTTTATGTCCCCTTTTTTAGTTTCATTTTTCAAGTACAGTTTCTGTAGAATGGCTTTTCAGATACAATATCTTTCACAGTTTTAACGTTCAAACAGAATGGTAATGTTATCCTTTCCCTGTAAACCGAGGGCATCACAAGAACAAAGCAGCACCATTGACCCCACAGCTGAAGACTAAAAGCCAAAGGCCACATCCTTCTGTTCCATAATGCTCTAGAAGTATCTGTCTGTGCTTCCTAATGTAAGGAGATTGCCTGGCTCTGCATTTGAATAGAAATACATAATTCAGAGTTGGCAAACTATTAGAAAGAAAGAAGACATTTGGGGACTAACCTGAGATCTTCCTAAATGCTCTTTGTTCATCAGTTTATTTCAGCTGTGAACTCCCTTGGTTAGCTTTTTTTTGGTTGCTTGTTTTCTGTTGTTTTGTTGTTTGTTTGTTTGTTTTAATTTACTGAGTTCGTTTTCGTTTACTGGGTTTGTGGTAGATTTAGGAGCTGAGTAAACCAAAAGCTGATTTATTCCATCACACCTCTGTGCCACCAGAAGACTAGACCACATGTGGGTGTGTTCGTGTGTGTCCATGCACACCCATGGACTCAAAGGGAAGACTCGGTTTCTAACAATATTTTGGTTGCTTAGGTCACCTCTTCCATTGTCCCTAACAACAAACTCTAGACACAGACTCTGACATTCTGCATATTTGCTTTTTCAGACAGGATCTGAGCAAAAGGCAATTGGATTTTCTCCTGTAAGAGCTCTGAGTTTGGAATTAGTAGAGGATCCACTTTAATATTTTTCCAAAAATTTCTTGACTCTGATAGGTCTTAAAGAAAGTTTTAGAGACTCATGAAATTACCATCAGCCTGTGCAAATTGTCATAGCTCCAACCACAGCTAACTATGAATAATGCCCATTTTATGCAAACATTTCTGAGACCTGAATACCTCCAATTAATTACCTTAATCCTCCAGTTAATGTAAATTTTAATCCATTTATTTCCATCCATATATGCTGGGGTGGGAGAGTTGCATCTGTATTCTAAGTACTGTTTTTTACAACCTGCTGGAAAGTAACTGACATTCTGATTTTTTTCCTGTGCTTCAAAGCTTTGTCCTGAATGAAGAAGTTTTCTCAGACTGAATGCTTTCAATATCTGTTATCTTTGTCTCTTTCTGGGAAAACTGTGATTTGAAATTATTTCTTTATCTATTTAAATGCCTGTAAATCAACTTTTTTTTTGTCTAGTAGTTAGAAGTTATTTATCTGGACATGTTCTCATCACAAATCACTTTCAAGTGTGAATACCATAATGAAATAAGTGAGCCAGAGGGTAATTAAATTAGGTGATGAATGTGCTTAAAAATGCACAAAGAAAACAAATAAAAATATTTCTTTAATTTTGTTTATTTTATTGTACTTCACATTTAGTTTTACTTCCAGAATGGAGTTAAAGAATGAACAAAAGACAAGAAATATGGACTATTCAAAAGTATTTTTTGACAAAACATAAGAAGGAGCTATTTTCAGATTTACAGAGTTTGTTCTTGTGAGAATACAGCTAGGAGTAGAAATTTAGCTTTTTAGGCAAAAGCACTGTCAACTCATTTCAGCACAAAATGTGTCAGGTGTGTTGAGATAGTTTGTTGATGGTCACTCTGAAGGTCAAAGTTTTCCACCAAACTTGCAAATGTTGACTGGCCATGGCCAGAAGATGCATTCTCGATGCATGTGTGCCAGCATACCCAGGGTCTTGCATACTACACCATACAGTTAAAGAAATTCTCATTATCCATATCTTCTGCAGAAAGTAGGGAGACTTCTGAAATCCTGTTTGGGTTCGTTGGGTTGAATTAGAAGTTCCCAATGGATAATATCAATAAAAAAGTGTAAGAGTCAACTACAGTTAGTGTTCAAGGTTGGAAAGTAGTGTAAGCACACTGTTATATATTATGCCATGTCAATGAGGTTGCAAAATACTACTGCTTAGTGAGAACATCTTAAGTATTTATATTTAATTGCTATAGTCATGGAGTTAACATTAACTGATTGCAGTCATGTAGATGTTTTTAGTCTCTTTTTGTACCTTTTCTGAAGCATTTTCACAAAGGTATTTTGTTGCTTAGAGAATTAAGAACTACATTAGAGCTTCTGTATCAAATACTTATTTTTAGATCAGACATGATAGTACATGCAGGGAACATCAACAGTTTTTATTAAGCTTTAGCAAAGCTCTTCCCCTCTGGCAAGAGTTTCACCGCCTGTTGATGATTTTATGGACAGAGGAAAAAACACATTTACTCGTTACAGCCTGTCTGTCAGGCAGCTGTAGCAATAGCATGGTGACATTTTGGAGACAGGGTGATATAAAACTTCAGATCAAAAATTGAAATTTGGTACTCATCTTTAAAGTGGACTTCACTAGGCATTTTCAGAAGCAAAACAGCTGATTCGGTGTTTTTAGCCCTTTTGAAGTTATATTGATACTTTCCATGCAAAAGTAACTTAAAAGGGTAGCTCCCAAATACTTTTTGAAACCAAGCCCTGCTTTGCTTTTGCCCACATGAACTGAAACAAATATAAATGAAGACATCTGCTTTGTAGCATCAGGTTTCTATGTAGTACCAACAGTAGAAGTCAGGTTTTATACCCATACTATCAGAAAAAGAAAATTGGAGAAGAATTACAGCAGCACAAGCCACCAAATCTTCTAATTCCTTTGTAGAGGTGAAGATGAACAGGAAATGTTTGTAGCCAGGGCCTTGAAGAAGCATTAAAGGACCTCTTGTTTAGATCCATGAGGTAAATCCACTACAGTAACCTGTAGGAAAGACATCATCAGATTACTGTACTCTCCCACTGCCACAGATACATAATCTGCATACAGGTATGAATCAAATGAGTTCGTCTCCCTACAGGCATTCTTTGGGCTATCAGACGAACTCTGCAAACTCTAGGACAATATCCATAACAATACATGGCTTTCTATATCGTGCAGCTTAATCAACCATAAAATTATTCCAATTTGAATATGTTCTATTTAAATTGGAATTGTGTTGATGTTATAGAATCATAGAATGGTTAAAGCTATCCAGGTCCCTCTGGATGACATCCCATCCCTCCAGTCTTTTGACAGAACCACTCAGCTTGGTGTCATCTGTGAACCTGCTGATGGTGCCTCCATCCCATTGTCAATATCATTAATGAAGATATTAAACAGTACAGGTCCCAGTACAGACCCCTGAGGGACACCACTTGT
>JANHGL010021797.1:15498-27897 GCA_024611195.1 Ceyx melanurus | reverse complement strand
CTCTTCGGGGGGGGGGGGGCAGGATGTTTTCTATGATCTTCCTTTTTTGATTGTCATACCTGTTGAATCCCTTCTTGTTATCCTTTACATCCCTTCCCAAGTTCTTCTCCAATATTGCCTTGGCCCTCCTGACCTAATCCCTACAAAACTGGGCAGCATTCCTATACTCTTCCCAGGGTATTTGTCTCTGCTTCCACTGCTTGTGAAGCTCCTTCTTGCTTTTTAGTTTGACCAGTAGGTCTTGGCTTAGCTGCACTGGTATCTTCCCTTTCTTGCTCAATTTCTTACACCTGGGGTCAAGATTTCTTGCAGTTGCTGAAGAGTGTCCTTAAAACATATTCATGTAGAGGCACCTCAGCTGGGCCGTTGGCTGTATCGTCTTTCCAGAGAAACTCCCCTTTATTCCATTAACGTGTTTCCCTGATGCATCCCTGTTAGCAGCTACTACCTGAAGGGGATCTGGGTCATCTCTGCAACACTTTGACTGCATTATTTTGCCCCCAGCATGCTTCTGAGTAGCAGGTTGAGAGCCCTTACTAGTCCCCCATTGCTCCCACACTGCTGTGTCCTCCCACAGCTTGCCACATGGAAACCTGGTGACATTGTCCCCTTCCCCCTTCACATCTATTTTAAAGCCCTGTCAATTAGCTCTGCAATCTCCTCTGCAAAGATCCTCTTCCCCCATTGAGAGAGGTGTCTCCTGTTTGGTGTCAACAACCCTGGCACTGTATAGATCATACCATTGTCAAAGAACCCAAATTTATGGTGGTGACACCATCCACAGAGCCATGTATTAAAAGACTGTATTCGCCCATTTAACCCAATGTCTCTGCCATCAGTTGGAATAACAGAAGAAAAGATGACTTGTGCCCCAGAATCTCGTACCACTTGTCCCAAGGCTCTAAAGTAATTTTTGATTGTTCTAGGACTACCAGTCATTATTTCTTCTCCTCCTACATGGAAGATCAATAATGGATAGTAGTCTATAAAGTGTACCAGGCTAGGAATTTTCCTAGTGACATCCCTTACCCTGGTCCTTCTGTTCCTCGAAGAAGTTAATCCCCCACAACTATCACTCTCCTTTTTTCCTTGTTGCACTAGTCAATTCTAGGGGCTGGCTGACAGGCTCTGGGCAACTGAGCAGATGGACTATCCTCTCTGTCCTCCTCTGCCCAATCCTCAGTGCCTCGTATCTGTTGTGCATGGGCAGCTGATAAGCCTGAGAAGATCAGTATGGGGCTTTGCAGACTAATTTCAGCTATCTTAACAAAGAATTTTGATTATTCCAAAGTTAATGAAATTGTTTAGGTATGAATATAATCTAAGATTAAAGTTTTCTGGTTATAGTAGTAGAAGTAGTGTAAGAAAAGGAATAAAATTAACTGAAAGTTCAAAAACATTAAATAATTTTAAATGTTGGATGTTCCTCAGGTAAATTGACAAATGCAACTGAATTATATCTAATTTACCTTTAAAAATGCCAAAACCAAAAAAAGGCCACAAAGATGGCAGCTCTTCTGATTCTGTTTTCTTTTTGTTAACTCTGACATAGTAAGGAATTTTGCTTTTTTTATTATTTTTATTGCACCACGTCACTTTGGGTTTTTTTATATTATACTTGTCATATTTAAAGAAAATACCACCCAATTTAAAATTCTTGATATGTTACTTTCAAGATGTTTTTTACACAGGGGGAGAGAGTGAACTTCAGGAAAGATGTCTATGAAAGTTTTCATACACAAAGTCTGTCCTCTGCAAACTTTGTTTTTCCTTTCATGGAAGAGAAATTTCTTTCATTACAATGATGCAGGATCACCCAAATCACCAAACTACAAAGGAAAACACTTGTAATTTGATACACCTGATTAGAAGTGTAAGATTTCTTGCACAATGAACCTCATTTTCCTATCCAACATGCTGGAGTGAATGCAAGAAAAAATGTTAGTGTAGATGGTGTGAAAATCATTCTATTTGCCAGGTGCTTTTTATTTTTCACTAGTTTGTCACCAGCTGTTATGTTTTCTTGATGGCTATGATACAAAAACAGAATATAAAAAAAAAAAAAAAGAGAGGAGAAAAAGGAGCAATTACTACCCCACATGCATTATTATACCATCATGGGTTATAACAGCAGTAATTGGAATCCAGTCAGCCATCTACTGACTTGACACTGCTTGCTGTAAATAATGAAGATATACTTTGTTGCATTTAATTAGGGAAAGAAATCTTGGGTTATCTTTATAAAAAAAAAAAAAAAAGCTTTTTTAGGACATGGAAATCAGGTACTTCTTGAACTCATCTTTGCCTTCAAGCAGAAGTCTGGGAAGGCAGGAGCAGCCAGGCACAAGGCTGCACTGGGGGAACATGAGGAACAGAAGCTTTGCAATTTTGCCATTAAATCAGCAAGGGTATAAACATAGGGTGAACTTTAAACACAACAACACACGGAATTGTAAAACAAAGGATCATTGTGTTCAGACAACACTGTCAAATACTGACAGAAAAATCATTTGGGCTTACAAGATAACAGTTAATTTTCTTTTACTTATTTAAACCGGGGTACAAACTCAAGAACTGGGATGTCACAGCCCCTTCAGCTTCCTCTGAGTATTTCAAAACTCCTTTTCTGCAATCCAGATTGAGGGTCTTGATGTGCAAACCAAAGCAGCTCCACTCAATCTTTGGAAGTCCATTGGTAAAACTATTAATATTGCCTATCACTATCATCTCTTCAGATTAGCTTCCCTATAATTTGATTTTATGTCTCTTTAATTAGAATGAGGATCACTTTCACAGCTAAATCTTACAGTTCTTTTAGGAAAAAAGGTATTGCATAAAAAGGTTTCTATAGCTGGCAAATTATGCTACAATGAACAAATAAATGTCTTCAGTGACATAAGAATACAATATCCTCAAAGTGCACTCTTGTATACACACACATGCCCCTAGAGATCTCTTGTCTGCAGCTTCATGGATTCATGCTATGATCACAAAAAATATTAGCAGAAAATTTATTTCTAAGTTCAAGAAAACAGATTGCTCTTTCAGGTACAAGTTCTAGTTACTACTCTTTGTGTAGACACACTCATGTACAAGAGCTGAGCATCCAATTCTATTTCTTCAAAAACAAGAAGTAGAACTAGCTTTTGCAATTCTGAATGGTAATAGTAAAAAAAAAAAACACTGAAGACATACAACTTGGAAGGAAAGAAAAAGAAAGGAAAGGACAGGAAAGGAAAGGAAAGGAAAGGAAAGGAAAGAGGAAAAGAGAGGAAAAAAGAAAATATCTATCAATGTTTCTCTCTCTGAACTATTTCATGTCCAATAGCAATGCACAATAAATATGTTTACATGTCCAGTAGTGTATATATGTAGACACTGTGAAATCATTAATTATTCCTAAGCCTGTCAAAAGGCTAAAAATCTCTTTCCAGTGATGTACCACCTGATTAAATTGGTCTCCAGATTTATTTTTTAGGAGGGAATTGCTGAGTCCTGAGTACAGTCACCATGTGAAACACTTAGATGATCCAAAATACACTGGATGTGATAAATAGGACAAAAGAGGGTTTTACCCTGGAGATCAGAGGTATATATAGTAGACTCTCAGCAACATGCAATTGCACACATGCGAGGAAGCAGAAGAGGCAGTCACTGCCCTTGCATAGTCATGTGGACTATTGCATTATTGGTTTCTTAGTAGTTTGCATGGACAGCAGTCACCGTCCAGCTCTTGTGCTGTATCCTGTAGAAGTGAATAATCATTGAGCAGAAAGAAAGAACAGATAAGAAAAAAAGGGAACAAACAGTGTGGTAGTAAAGGAGCAGACTGGCAGGGTGCATGCCAGAATCTCCATGTCATACTATACCCTGGCCAGATCCAGAAATTCTAAGAATTATGTGTGCTCAAAAGCCAAAGTTCAGTTCCTTCAGCTTGAGGTTGTTGCATCAAGTTAACTATTAACAACAGCAGCAGTTGTACCATAAATACGTACAGCTCAGTCTTTGAACTAGTTAACGTTTTCCATTCTCATTGCTATTGGAACACTTAGCAAAAGACCACAAAGGGAGCTTCTGATTTCCTAAATGTATCCACAGCTACAGATCATTTGTACAGGTGCCAGCCGTTCCTTTTTTAAAATGCTTTCATGGCATTTGCCAGTGTACATTTTAGAGAGTAGTTATGTCTCCTCAGTGCCTTTGTCTAGCTAAGCCTCCCAAACCAGACTGTTCCAACATAACATATTATCTCTTTTTATTTGTTATCTTAATAACATATCACCACATACACAGATAATGAAAACATATTTTAGAATAACCCTCCTTTTTACTGTAGCCACATCTGTTCCAATTACTCCTGAAGTGAAAGGAAAGGAAAAAGGAAAGGAAAAATTAAATTAAAATGAAAGGTGAAAAGGAAACTTCTGACTTCATCATTAACAGCTTTCATGAACTGTTGTGGTAGTGGAGGTGCTTCTGTCCTGTCCCTGATAAAACTTTATGTTTGTCTGGACTGAGAGGTAGCCAAGGAAACAGAATGACTTCAGGGTCTTTTTTTTTTTTTGTCTTTTTTTTTTCCCCATTCAGCTCTTTCATCAAGGCCTGAAGAAAGCTTTTCAGCCAAGGGTCCCTTGACACTGAGGACAGACAGGGTCCCTGCATGAGATTCATACTTTGTAATATCCTAAACTTCTTCAGCTTTTCCTGACACTTTAGGGAACTGGATGAGGTAGACCAACTTGTTTCTTTTTCCCTCTAGTATCATAATGATTTTACCAGCAGGTAAAGAAAGTCCTGGCTTGCTCCTTTCCCTGTGTGATGTGGGTGTAGCAACATTCCCAGAGTGCTCCTAACCTGCTGCTTCTCACCCTAACCTGAATTGTGTGTTTGTGTCATTAACAAATAAGCTGTCACAAAGACCTTGTGTTCCAGATATTTTTTTCAGCTGTGAATGTCTGACAGTAATGCAATTCTGGAACTACAGATTCTTCACACATAGGAAAATAGGTCAGCGATTCACAAAATGATCTGAATCAAAACTTGTGCCCATCTCTCAACGTAATTAAATTGTACCTCCTTGCTTCTGCACCATTCTTTCCCTAACTCAGAATCAACCTGACTGCTGTGCACATATCTTAAGCAAAGAATCAAAGATGTATTTTATTTCCACATTGTTGTGCCTTCTAATTTCCCTTAAAATGTTCCAGAAGGTAACCGTTTCTGATGATTGTGAAGAATTTAACACTTGGATTGTGTTTCTTTCCTGTAGTGTGCAATTGATTTGAATCTTTTGCAGAACATAGACTTGTTAAAAGACACATTGTCTTCAAATCTGGTATGTTAATTTCCCATGTGTGAGTGGTTCAATGCGCAGATACTCAATGGTAAATAAACTCCAAGGTTTGTCAAAAAGAATTTCAGAGTAAGTTTATTAGGTTAAAAACTGTTTTGTTTTGGTGTGCCACTGTTGTTGTTTTTTCTTGGTCCCACATGGAGAGCAAACATGGCCTGGAAGAGTGTTATGTCAAGTACCTCCCATCATGCATTGTTGCTGCTCAGTGAACTGGAATCTAAAAAAAGTAATTCCTCATTTTCATCTTGACTAGGATTCCCCTTTTCTTTGCTGTGAAGCTGCACTAATCCTTCATTCAGTGCAACCCACACCCTCTGGTTCCACTCGGAGTTCTCCCTTTCTAACATCATTGTATTCTTTATCTGGGCCTTCTTCTTCCAATAGTACTCCTTGAAAGCTCTTTCACAGACAAGAAAGGACCAGCTCCATAATGGCCAAGTTGGCCCTTTTCTTTTCTCTCTCTTTTTTTTAAGCTTCCGACTGAGCTTTGCTATTTAATCTTCTTGAGGCGTTCAAGATGTCACTTGCCTCTGATGACTATAGACAAAAGGGAAATCCATCCAACTTGAATGCAGTGTATACTTGAATACATAGGGTTGCTTTGAAGAGAGTTTCTTGAAGTCTCTGTGTTTCATTGGCTGTCCTGGTGGCCTCTGTGCAGGTCTTTATGTGAAATCATATGCCCTTTCACAGTACATGTTTCTTGGAATGTTACCTGAATTTATACAACCCTAAATATTAGCAAGTGAGATATTAATCAAAAGGGATTGTTTCAATCAGGTATTTTTAATAAGATAATGATAATTACCTCCTCACCACAAGTATAAATAAACACTTGAAGCTTTGTGGATGCTTTGACTGCTTGGCTTGCACATATTTTATCGGTAGCTGTGTCATATTCCCATTCTCACTGCTGCAAGCTGAAAAAGGAAGAATATGCAGAGGATGGGGCACAACATCCCCTCACTCCAGCCCCTACATTCCCTGTTTGAGCACTAACAAGTTCCCATTTGCCTCTTTATAATGCATTAGCTCAAGACCAATTTAACATATGCTGTATTTTGGGAAACCTGAAATATTAATAAGAAGTGGTTTATTAACTGTTATGGACAGTATAGTAAAAATATGCTTATTTATACTCATAAATGCTCTACATTATATGTATTCTTTAAAGGAACCTGGTTTTTCTGATGAACTGGATGACCCAAGATACATAACTCTTTATCTACTAGTTACCTATAAATATTTATACAGATTTGTAACAGACCTGTGGTGTGGAGGGTGTTAGATGAACAGGCATTTGTCTATATAGATAACTAATCTGTCCTTAGTCTGCATGAATTTGGATTTGTGAGTTTATTTGTATGTCTCATATATGGATAAAATTCTAGGAAAACAACAAAACTGATAATTTTAATTGCAGTGTGAATGTGAGCACTAGCACTTTTATTAAATGGACGTACAGAATAGTAATTTCTGTATCAAAATATGAATCTACAGATTCCTAACATTGGTCAGAAGAATAAAACATGCAGTCTTTGTAGAGATATATACAACTTTTCATTTCCCATATCAATCATGAGAACAAGTTGAAGTTCAGATAATGGCCAGTTCAATTTACCCTAATTGTTAAGGACTTAGCCTGACTGTTTGCATTACAGACTGTGGCCACTGGGTTCTCAGTAGGGGTTTGCGGCCTACTCCATCCCGTAACAAACCCATGTTCATGCGTCGATTCAGATCCATCACCCTGAGATAAACTGTGAATATTGCCCTTTGTCCTGCACTGCATTCTTTCATGCATTGTGTGGTGACTATTTAAGGATTTAAAGGCTCATTTGCACAATTCTTTTGTCAGCAGCCCCGGTGCAGAATGGAAAAGTGATGGCTTCTCTGTCTGGGTTATGCCCTGAAGCTCTTGTGAGAGAAATCTACATACATAAGTTTTTCTTACACATGCAGAATGTCAACATTAAAAAAAAAATAAAATAAAAAAAAAAAATGACCTGTCTGTTTCTGTAGCTTAAAAGGTTATGGGTTAATATATGATGTGATTTGTTTTCCTCCTTACTGGTATTTAAAAAAAAACCAACACTTGAAAACAAACAGTAAAGGAATACAGAAACACCAGGCATTTAAAAATCAGCTGATTAGGGCTGCTGAAATTTACAAAATAAATCTCCTTTGCTGAAGGACGTTAATAACATTAACCATTTACATGTCCTAATGTATAATGAAATGTGTAAGAAGTTAATATTTAAAAGGTCCTTCTCATACACCTGTTAATGTATGATTGTTCTATTAATACATGTTTATTTAAACAATAAAACTAAAAATAGGAGTGGTCATTTTATATGTATATAGAAATACAAACATTTTCTTTCTTAAAAATAAAATAAAAAAATAAAGGAATCTTTTAGGTAATTAAAGATATTTAAGGTCATTGAGTCTAACTGCTAAAATATTTTATGTATATATGATTATAAACAATGAATACTCTATAGACATACTACTTATCTATTTTCCACCTACAAGTTATTATGATTACACTGAATACTGAAATCTGTCCAGACTGGTTTTAATCAGACTCCAGAAATATGGATTTTTTCTGTTGTTTGAAAATAGTCTGCTGGACTTTCCAGTTTTTATATTCATTATCCATCCCCTCTGCTCTACAGACATGAGTCTTTATCACCTAAGTGTCATTTTTTTGTAGATTTATTAAACCATTTTCTTATCCAGCTATGTGCGTGGGCAAAATCTCTAGAGCTACCATATTCATCAAATTTATTCTTAAAGCCTATTTTTGCTGAGGTCCAGGTACCATCTAGTAACAAATTGATGGGAAGTGCTATGTTCCAAATTATGTTATTACTGCTATCAATTTGTTTAGTCAACCTACAATTCAGCCAGGTAGACAGTATAACCTGCTAAAGATTCTGAATATTTTGGTGACTATGTCTTTCCCCTGTCTCTTTGCCTACCTGCATGTTTTTGGTCCATGTTTCTGTGTTGTAGACTCCCAGTTGTGTAGCACAAGGACACCTACCAGCTCTGTAGTGTGGCTGTGACAATGAAATGTAAAAGATACGTAACTCAATGATAGTTGAAATACCAGTCTTAGGTCCTCTTCCAGTGAAACATCTGTCTGTTTCATCTTAATATAAAAAAATATTCTTCCTTCTGAAGCAGTAAAGATAAGAGTATGTGTTCTGAAAACTAAGAATGAAGAATATGTATATTTTTAATATGTGACATATTAAAACTGTGTTTACAATATAGAGTTTTTCCTTGTATTTGCTAAGTTTTAAGTAGAATGTTGAGAAATAAAAGAAGATAGAGAAATATTAAACTGGATTCTTCTGTTGGGATTATGGATCCTTAGAAGTTATGTAGATCATAGTTTCTGCATATCTGAAGATTTATCTGTCATCCTTAACCTTAATATCAACCTTTGGTCCTCCCCTCTAGGGAATTCCATGAAATTTTATACTATGATGCATGTCTCATTTAAACATTTGTATTACTCTGTTTTGTTTATTACATTCCTTAGCCTGAAGATATGTAAAATGATGTGAGACACAATGTAAGATGATCTCTCTAACATACTGATGTCAGTGACACAAGATAGCCACTGGCTTGTGGCCCTGTTTGTGAGAAATTGCTATATCAGACAGGACTGTACATACTGCCACAGTTTTGGAATAATGGGGTCTGAGCTCTGTCTTGACCCCACTACCTTCATTAAATGAAAAGGACCATTTGAAAATGTTTGTATCCAATGTGTATCAATAGTACATATGACTCATAAAAGAGTCTAGTGTCCAGGGTAGTGATTAACATTTATTCCTAACTGCAAAAGTAAAGTACAACAGTGTGTGATAGTCCAGGTAAAGGCCTGGATCAGATCACTGAGCACCAGGTAATTTAGCTGGTTGTGTTTGTTCCCTTCACAGGATGAAAATACACACAGACTCACAGAATTATTTGGCTGGAAGAGACCTTTAAGATCATCAAGTCCAGCCATTAACCCTACACTGCCAGGGTCCCTAAACCATGTCCCCCAGTACCACAGCCACACGGGTTTTAAACACTTCCAGGGATGGGGACTCTACCACCTCCCTGAGCAGCCCATTCCAATGCCCAACCACCCTCTCTGGAAAGAAATTCTTCCTGATGTCTAACCTAACTTTCCCTTGGTGCAACTTGAAGCCATTCCCCCTCATCCTGTTATCTTTAACTTGGGAGAAGAGGTCGACCCCCACCTCCCTACAACCTCCCTTCAGGTAGTTGTAGAGAGAAATAAGGTTCTCCCTGAGCCTCCTCTTCTCCAGACTAAACAATCCCAGCTCCCTCAGCCTTTTCTTATAGGAGAAACTCTCCAGTCCCTTCACCAGCTTCATTGCCCTTAATACAGCCCATAGTCATCCTGAATCAAGACGTAAAAAGAAAATCTCCATGTGAGATCTGCCATTCTCTGACACCTTGAAACAGGCCAGTTTCAAATCCAGAAAGTGTGTGCAGGAAGTCTCAGCAGCCCCAAAATTGAAGCTTGTAGAGCCAGCTTGTTCCAGCCTACGTGAAGGACAGACTCATCTATTTTTTTTTGCTAAAGATCCATTGTTGTCTGAAAGAGTGAATGAAAAGCTGTCTGACAGACAGAGACTGTTGAACAGTCTGCTAAAAAAAGAAATGTTAGAAACAATTTCAAGAACACATCCAATGAACACCAAATAGGAAAGGCAAATACATCAGATCTGGATAACAGATATTTGCCTAAACTGTTCCAAAAATCTCTTATCAATAACTTTTTTTAGACTTTCCCCAAGCAAGTTTGAAGTTCTACACCAGTAAAAGATTTGTATTTTGCACTTCTAATACTTAGTAATATGATTTTTTTCCTGCATTCAAATACATAGTAAATATACAAAAAAAAAAATCCACAACAACTTCAACACTTCTTTTTAAAAGAATCTTTCATAACATTGCCTGTGAGTTTCTTTAGGTCATAAATTCTCACAAAGGAGCCAAACCACAGAAGAGTTTTGTATCTTGATTTATATGTGAGGAGATCCGCTGTCATTTTATTAAATTTTTGCAAAAAACTATTTGCATAGTCATGAGCTTCTTCCATTTTTTGCAGTTGTTTCACTCTCTTAAGGGGAAGAAAAATGTCACAGTATTGTCAGTCATTAAGGGAAAGGCTGTATGCCATTAACTAGGTGGATAGTTCTGGCTCTTGAACGAATTTGTTTAACAGAATAATGTCCGTGGCTTGGGTTTTATTCATCATAGTGCAGAAAGAGAAACACTTTGAGTTCAGTGGACATGACAACCTGTGAGCTGCTTGGCCACCTGGAGCTCCCCCACTGCATAAGGCTAAATACTTAAGATACTGTGACCAGACCAGGCACTTTTACTTTTCTGTGAAGGGATTTAGAAAATTTTGGCTCTTCATCTATTAGGTTTTCAGTCCAGGAGTATCCTAACTTGTTTATTGAGGCAGCAGTCTTCAGTGTCTTTGGAATTAGTCTACTTTATGAAAAGTTTTTGTTGGTTTTTTAAAAAAAGAATAAAATCTACCATCCTTTCCCTTGTCCAGCCTTGGTTCAGCATGAGCCAGCTATTGTTACTATAAGAGATGATTTACATTCTAGAAAGATGAGTGGTGGTTCTATGCATGAATAACATGAACACGTAAATGCAAAATCTGTTATATGAAAATCCAAATAAAATTAGACAGATCCAGATTAGAAAAAGTCATAATAATATATTCCAGTGTGTTACAATTCATTATATTAATATTAATGGTAATTATGATTAACATCATTTTTTTCATCTGGAGTCAGACTTCCAAATTTGTATCTAAATTTAGCCCATGGTACTTAGCATTTTCCTCAATTTTATGGAAAGCTGAATATCAACCAGTGATGGCTCTTTTTCTATCACTTTGACTATTTGTTTATCTCTTAAGATTCAAGGTCATAAATTCAAATTATGCTGGAATTATATTTAAGTGTCAGATTCTCTTAAGACAAGATTATCCACAAAAATATCCATACTGGAATGTCAGACTTCTATATGTAGGTAGTTTGAATGGATTTTACTCTTGACAATGAATTATTTTAATCTCAGTCCAGTCAACCAGAGATGAATCAACTACAGCACTATTTCAAATCAAACAGTTCAATATTTGTTTTCACATGAATAAACACACAACTGTGTTGTCACTCTCTAGTAAAAAACATAGGGTTGATACCATCAGTAATTGTCCTATTGAACAGTTAGTTATTAAGCATAAATATGAAAAATGCTGGCTGAGAAGTTTGTAGAAGTAATCTCATTTATTTCCTGGCACTTCTAGTTTGAGTGCCATGCTCCTCATGAGCACAACAGTAATACCATTCTCTAAGGGGACTTCATCCGTCAATGACAGCACTATGGATAGGTCGGTATCTGGGAGGTTAATGAAATTGTCACACACTGAAGTATATAAACTGATTATCACATATAATGGACTAATAGTCTGGAAATACTGAAAGCAGAAGGGAAGGTTTGTGGGTTTTTTTCTTATTTCTGCTATTTTTTCTTGATATTGCATAACTGTGTCCCCATGGATCTACAGTTTGGGGACCGATCTATTGGAGAGCAGCTCTGAGAAAAAAGATCTAGGCATCATGGTGGACAGGAGGATGGCCAAGAGCCAACAATGCACCCTTGCAGCCAAGAAGGCCAATGGATCCTGGGATGCATTAGGAGGAGTGTGGGCAAGGGAGGTTCTTCTCCACCTCTACTCTGCATTGGTGAGACCCCAGCTCGAGTAATGTGTCCAGTTCTGGGCACCCCAGTTCAGGAAAGACAGAGATTTACTGGAGAGAATCCAGTGCAGGGCACCAAGATGCTGAAGGGAGTAGAGATCTCCCTGCTGAGAAGAAGCTGAGAGAGCTGGGGCTCTTTAGCCTGGAGGAAACTGAGGGGGGACCTCATCAATGTCTATAAATATGTTAAGGGTGAGTGTAGGGAGGATGGAGCCAGACTCTGCTCAG
>JANHGL010021795.1:0-14879 GCA_024611195.1 Ceyx melanurus | reverse complement strand
CAGGGGCACCTAGACCAAGTCACCCAGGAACAGATCCAGGCAGCTCTTAAGTGTCTCCAGAGATGGAGACTCCACAATGTCCCTGGGCAGCCCCTTCCAGAGTCTGCTTTGTGCTACCAAGGCTGTTCTCTGGGCAGGAGAAAACCTGCTGAGGAGCCTGGGAGCACCAGGAGCTCACTGTGGAACTCAGGGCAAGGGATTCAGCCTGGTGGCAGCTTCTTCTGGCTACTGGTCTGCCAGAAGGTCCCACTGAATCCACTGCCAAGTTCCTAATGCTCTTTCCTGAGGAATCTGGAGGTCCTCCCTATGATGGGATGGTCCTGTCCTGAACAGAGGATGAATTTACATGTAGGACTGGAAGTTTCTTCTGAGTCTGGAAGTTCTGTATCTGTGAACACTTCTGCAATAGACCCCATTGCCCAGGTGGTCTCTTCCACCACATAAACAGCCTCCACCTGCTCTTTGGTGACATGGCTGGTTAGATACCAGGGAGGAATTTGAGTTTATGGATGTCAAATGCCAGAGGCTTCTGAGAAAAGTTGGGTAGACTTCATCCTTGGAAATACTTAAAACCTAATTTCACACAACCATGGGCAACCCGCTCTAGCTGATCCTGCTTTGAGCAGGGAGTGGGTGACCTAAGATGGTGACCTGATGTCCAGCTCAACCCTCTGGTGTATCAACCACTCCTCCAAGCTGGGTGTCAGCAGCAGATTTGCTGAGGATACTCTGCCCCATCATCCAGATCATTAATGAAGATGTTAAACAGGACTGGACCCAGTACTGGCCCTGACCAATGCTGGCCAGTCTTATCACCTCCAGTTCTAAGACCTTCCCCATGTTGACTGTTCCCAGAGGTGCTCTGTCCTTCCTCACAGGCTCTCCCAGTGTTTCACTTCATCTTCCCAGTTTTGGTTTAGAGCTCTGCCCTTTTCTAGTCCAATATGAAAGTGTTTGCCCTGCTGTCTTTTTTCCAGCAGCTTTGGACAGATTTGAAAGCTCAAGTTTTCCCACCAGTCTTGCCTTCTATAGGCAACCAACCCCATTTACTCAATCTTTCCTAGCAGGTCATGTTTTCTTGACCTGTTGTCATTCTCCGAGTTCCCTCTGGACTCTGTTCAGTCTCTGACAAAATCTCTGCTGGAGCCTGTTGCCTCCAGGGGAGGTCTCTGCAGTGTGGGATCAAGCTAAAGGTTTCCTTCAACTGTCCAGAAGATTGTAATCCTATTTCTACAGCCCACGATGATTTCTGCCACTTCTGCAGGAATGTCATGGTGGTTTTGTGTTCTGCTTGCAGCCCTGGAGTGTCCCTCTGTCCTTCTGTGTTTCCCCATCATTTGGTCATTCACTTCTTTCTTTCTTCTAATTTCAGTCTCTCCTGGGTTGTGTAGCATCTTTCTTTCTGAAACATCAGTTCTGGTTGGTTAGGATTGTTTTGAAAGTTGAAGGTGTCTGTCACCTCCCTCTTTGCTGTGACCTGTGCATTTAATGAAGCTGATTCCCATCCCACCACCCAGCTCACTGCTCAAAGTACCAATGGAGAGAGAAGAGCTTGCTGAACCTCACACAGTTTCTTCTTATGAGAAACCCACTGGGAGCACTTTTCTAATTAAAAAAAAAAAATCATCACCTGCACTTCCAATCTCTTTGTTCTGCTGTGCAAGGAAACACTCACAGGATAAAGTGGTAGCATCTGCTGGTTTTCTGCTCAACTCCACTGCCTGCTGACTTGTTGCATAAAGAAGTTAACATTAGTTTGATGTTGGCTGGATGCCTGGTGGCTGTTAATCTGTTTTTTACCATCAGATACTTGCAGTGGCTTTTTTCCTGTGTTTTCTCAGGAAATGAAGCTGGTGGGTTTGCAATTTTCTTACTCTTCCTTTCTCCACCCATTTAGGGCATATCAAAGGTCCTCCAGTCTGCCAAGGTGGCCATGAGCAGCTCTCGAGCTGATTCAGGTATCACAGGAGGAAAATCACAGTTCCAGAACCAGTGAGGTGGGAAGGAACCTCTGGAGATATCTTGTCTAACCCCTTCCTCAGAGCAGGGTCACCTACAGCACATTGCTCAGCACTGTGACCACTCAGGGTTTGAAACACAAACCAAACAGCTTTTTTTTTTCCTTTTTATAGTATCTCCTGTATTTTCAGTTCATCCCCTTGACTCTTGGCCTGTCACTGAGTACAACTGAGAAGAGTCTGACTCCATCATGTTTACTTAATCTCATCAGATGTTTACACAGATTAATGACCTCCACCAGAGCCTTCTCATCTCCAGGAGAACAGTCCAGCTCCCTCAGCCCCTCCTCATACACCAGATTCTCCCTTCCCTCAGTCATCTTCTTGGCCTTTCATTGGATTTGCTCCAGTATACACATGCCTGTCCTCCTTTTCCATTCTTGGCAATGTGCTCCAGTCTTTCTCAGTCAAACTCCACTTCAGACAAGTCAGATGTTTTTCAAGTGCTCTCCAACCCATTTATTCCAGGCTGAAATCTCACCTTTAATCTTGCCATGAGTACTGGCCATCTGCCTGTCCCTCTAGACACAGACTGATTTTACCTGCTTGGTTTTGCCTGACAGTGTCTTTTGCAACCCAAGAAACAGGGACCAACCCTTTCCTTGAGATCCTACATCCCATTAGAATATTCACTGCACGATTGACTTCCAAGGGATATATACAAAGTAAGAAGAAGTTCTGTGTCATTAAAATCCAAAATCATGCCTGTGGCAGGATGGATGTTCTTTAGTCTGGCTTAGGTGTGGTGGGTCCTTTATTTCTATTTGAAATGATGGGGATATAGCTGTGTTTTGTTGGTTGTTTTTTTTTTTGCATTTTATTTGTGTTTGGTTTTTTTTTTTTCTTTTCCCTGTATCTAGTAAGTTAGGCAAAGCTCCTTCCAGTTTGTACAAATTGCCTTCACAGTAAATTGGACAAGTCTCCCTGAGGAGCAATAGACAAAAGACTACTTGGGAGGTGCTGTGGGGATGGGGAGGGAATTGCTTTTATTGCCAATCAAATTAAAGGCATTTAGATCTGCTGTTACATTTTCCTGTAAATATATTACCGTGGGGTAAGAGTGTGGTTCCAGAGCTGTGTGAATAAGGGATATTTCAATGGCTCAGTAGGATGGGGTGGGAGGTGGTTGTTCCTAAAAATGTTGGCTAAACTAAACCAAAATATTTCATTTTCCGTTCTTGCCTTTTTTTTTCCCTTCTTTTTCTCCTCCCTAGAGAGAGGAAAAGTTTGAAAATGGAAGCTTTGAAAATGATAAATCAGCATGAAACATTTGGAGTGTACTAAAAGCCTTACTTCTCTCTCCCTTTCACACCACTCTGTTGGGGAAAAAAATAGATGCATTCACTGTTTGCCAGAGTAATGCTTGCCCAGTTGTAATCAAGTCATTTTACAACACGGAGTAGAGTTGCACTCCGTGTCTGTTGTGTGGCCTTTGGGAAGCCATGGCAGCAAATGCACCCACTTGGTTATCTCCAAAGAGAAAGGACAGGTCAGATCAACCTCTGCAGAGGCTGCTTTCAAGCTGTTTGCTTGTCCCACTTCCCTGCTCACAGTGCTCTTAATCTGTAGCCGTGCTGGGAGGTAAGGAAAATAAAATAATTCCTTACCTCTGCCCAGAAAGTTTCTTGCAGCTGTCTTACCTGTGCCCTTATTTTCCCATCAATGTGTTTTTCTGCAGCCTGATTGCATTGTGCAGTGGATGTGGGGTTGCTGTAGTAGTTGTGGGCTGACCTGGGAGAGCCCAGATTTGTCCCAAGTCCATTCTAGACTTTCCAAGCGAATCTTCATCTGTTCCTTTCTGTCTTTTCTCCCTTTGCCATCACCTTCTCCATGCCCTAGGGTTGAACTGATTTTAATATCAAAGTCCTGGGACCCTGCTGGTAATGCTGGAGGGAATCTGGGGTCATGGTAAGACAGTGGGGAGCTGGGAAGGAGTAAGAAGTAGTCTTTCTCTGACAATGCTGCATTGATTTCATTCTGCTGCTGCTACCTTAGGCCTTGCAGCTTTTTATTTATTTTTTTTTTCCCTTTTAAAACCAGAGGAAAAAATAAAAAATAACTCTGACTCCAATATTTATACTAGAGGCCCAGGAGCTTATAATATAGCAGTAAACTGTCTCTTTTGAGAGCTCATCAAGACTGTAGTATGATGGATAGAGTCTTAGGCAGCTGCATAGTGGTAATGTAGCAGAAGACAGCATTACCTGCTTTTGATGGAGTGCCCAGTCTTTGCCCACCAGCCCAGGATCTCAAAGCACTTTGTGAACAGCGAGGAATTAAAAGTCTGGTGGTGGCTGAAACAGATAAATGGCTGCCCTTTATCACTGGAGAAAATAATGCAGAGGGAGGTCAAATGACTTGTTTGCCCCCAACATCAGCTGTAGTCCTGGAGACCTTGATTTTAATGTTTTTATTTTTAGCAGGTGAACATCCTGAAGTTTGGAGCTAGTCTGATATTTTTCTGCCTTTTGGTTTTGGCCACCCTTTTTTTCTTGAGTACTGGGGTTTAGCTGCCTTTTAACAGGGCTGTATCTTTCTTTTTCTGTTTTCTTAGGTTTGAAGTATCACTCTGCATCCTTTGCCATCTAGAAAATGTCTTATGGATCCATCGACGGGAGTGGATTTGGGAGCAGGAATCCATTTGGAGGCCCTTCGAGACAAGGCTATCAACCTCTCGGTGAAGTATTGATCCCTTGCTGTAATTTATTCTACTTGACTCCCTGGGGACTGAAGTTTTACTTGCTCACGTTCAGTGTGGCTGGTGTATAAATATCACACTCTCCACAGCTCATTTCTGAGAGTGATTTTCAAAGGTGAAACCCAAACTTGGATTGGATTTGGATGATGAGGCACCGTGTCCTTACAGTGGTGTGGTGGGTTGGCCTTGGCTGGACACCAGGTGCCCACCAAACTGCTCTGTCACTCCCCTTCTCAGCAGGATGGAGGGGGGAAAAAATGGAAAAAAAACCAACTTGTGGGTCAAGATAAAGGCAGTTTAATAAAGCAAAAGGAAAGGCCATGTGTGGAAGCAAAGGCTGCAGTGTGGAAGAGCAGCACTTGTGAGGATTTTGGAGATGCTAAAACCATAAACAGCAGCTTAGAAATGGGTGGATTCTGTTTCCATGGCATGTTTTTAAGCAAAGACCAGATGTACTTTCCTTACCTGTTTTGCCCTTGCCTCAAAGGCCTCTAGAAATGCTGAAGTTGTATCTGGGTATTGAGCATCTGAAATGGTCCCAAATACACAACTCAAAGCTGTGCTTCAGAAAAGCACTTTCCTAATGTAACTGTCTTGACATGGACTGCAGCTGATGTTTAGAACCTCCTGCCTTGGTGTGTGGAAGGTGCTGAGTCTGCTCTGTCCCCTCCTGACACAGGAAGGTTGTAGGAGGAATCCTTTGCCAGAACAACAGTGAGTAGCTCAGAGCTTGTCCCTGTTAATATGGGGCTGGCTTGTGCATGGAGGTGGAAAGAAGGTCTCATCCTGCCCACTTCTGAGCTGCTGTTTGAGTGTGGGAAGATAAGAAGACCACATCAGACCACATCCACAGCTGCCCAGATGTGTGCCAGATCCTGATCCAGGTGGGCCACTGCTGTGGGACTGGATCTGGGTTACTCTAGTCTGGCTTTCCTCAGGACTTCCCAGTTGGAACAAGGCCTTGCACTGAATTTTGGTCCTGGGTCTAGCTTGCACTGCAGTGTGAGGCTGCAGTGGCTACGACTGGAAGTCCAGATGTCTGCAGAAGTGTCCTGAACAGGGATCTTGTAACGTGGCAAAGGGCTGTGTTGGCATTTTGCAGCAGAGAAGAGCATCCCCCCTCTCTTCAACCACCTTTGATTTCCACTGGCTGTTCACTGACATGCAGCTTGACTTGGTTTTCAGGTTCTGAGTGTTGCAAATGTTCTCCAGGAAACATTTTGTTGTTTAGGAAATAGCTGTTCCCCCTAGATGGAAATAGAAAAGAAGTACAGAGGTTTCTTTTGGTTTTCCATTTTCTTAGGAGTTTGGGTGTAATTATGATGATTTTTTTTTTTCTTCGAAAAAGGAGAATGTGTTGAAGTGATTGTGAGTTGGCCGTGCAGTTGTAAATAGTGATTTTTAGGCTATCCTACAAGGCAAAATTAAAGGCATAAAGGAAAGGATGAATGGGATACTTGGGCACAATGAAAAAATGATAAGAAAAGAGAATTGAAAAGTGGACTAGACAAGTGGTGAATCTCAGTGCGTTGTAGTGGAGGTTAAAAAAAATATGAATATTTTTTGTGCTCTATGAAAGGGACACTTTTTAATGCAAATGCACAGAATAATTCATGTTACTTGCAATCTCTAAATATCTGAAAAGACACCTCCTTGTGCCCAGCTTGCCCATCGTTTGGCAGCTGCTGCTGTGATGCTGAAGCCACCCTCAGTGGATTGCAGGAAGCAGCTGGTGTAGGAACAGCAGCTTTCTTCAGACAGCCCTGAACATGTTGGTTTGTGTCTTGGGGTTCAGTGCTGGCTCCCTCCCCCTGCATGCACTCATCACCTCGGGTGCTTGGAGACGTGTCCACCCCAGTGCCATCTGAGCTGACCTGTGCCTGCAGCCTGGTGAGTCTGCAGCTGATTTTGGCTTGCTCAGAAAGTCAACCCTGGTTGGCATCTCAGATTCTGAGTTGATCCCTGAGCCGTGGGTCCCTGTGGAAAGGATTGCAAGGAAGGAACCTGATTGCATTGACCAAGGGCAACTTGGAGGAACTTTCTGTGTGTGTCTTGCTCAGAGATGTTCATCTGAACATGTGTAGCTCCCCATGCCCCTTCTCCATGGGAGACTGAGCAGCATACGCCGGATGCCTTTTGCTCTAGTATCCCCAAATATTGTCATGAATTAAATGCCAGGAGAGGGTCATGCAACACTGATCATCTGCCTCCTGCTTCTGAAAGATGGATGACTGGCTTGCTGAGGAAAGCTGCTCACTCTATTAGATCATGGTATGGCTGGAACAAAAGAGCATGGCCTTCCTGCTGACGTGCTTATGTCTGCTCATGGGGTGGGGGGGGCAGACCTTGGTGGACATGTTCTGTGTGTGCTCTAAAACTCATCTTTTTATATCTAATAAATAAATAAAAACAAGTACTGGTATCACTGCAGGTGGTAGTTGTCCAGTGGGAGCTTGTGGTCCAGTGGTCATGTTCAGGCATCCAGCAGGAAACCCTGAGATCCTGAAACAGTAAAGGTGGCTTAAAAGTAGTAAGTTGGGATGGAAGTCACAGACAAAGAACAAGCAGGTTTCATCAGTCCCAGCTCACCCAGGGATCTGGAGGCTTGTCACAGCAGGTGATCTTACTGTGGGAAAAAAAAAAGAGTACCTCTGGGGATGTCTTTTTTTAAATCTTTCAAGTTCTTGAAAAAAAGCAAAGAAAATGAGACTTGGGTTTTATTTGTTTTGGAGGTTTTTTAATAAAAAACCCCACAAAACTGTGTTGAACCTCTTTTCCCAATCCCTTTGCAGGGAAAAAGAAGAAAACCTGCTGTACAGAAGGAAGTGTAGAGGTCAGGGAATTCAAGCAGCTTGAATTAAAAGTACCACAAGGAAATTTTTAACCCTGCTTTTATTAACTTTACTGTGCCTTGGACATGAAATGCCAGATTTTCAAGGGTGAGGGTGGTTTCATACTCCAGAGGTGCAGTGTTTTCTGGGTGTGCTCAAGGGACCAGTGGGTCAGAGCTTCATTTTACTGTGGCTTCACCTAGACCATTTTTCCTTCAGCTGCTTGTGAAGATACATGGTGGGACACTGGTCAGAGCTGTACTCAAGATACATCCCATGTGTGTCTTTCTCCTTGTCCACTACTTTGCTTGTCTTGCAGAAAATGCTGAAGCAAGTAACAACTTCTTAAGTACGCAGGGAGTTCCCCTGAGGTTAATTAACATTAATCAGGTGGTTAATCCTTTTGCTATTTTGGGACCTGGATACTGCTTTGGTTTGCCATTAGCTTCTTGAATTGCTTCTGATGTTAAAGGGGGGCACAAATCTGGGATCACTGCAGCTTGTGGCATCGTCTGAAGGGTCTGGAAGGTGGTCCAGGGCTGGTTGAGGAGCATGGTCAGCAGGTCAAGGGAGGTTCTCCTCCCCCTCTACTCTATGCTGGTGAGCCCTCACCTGCAATACTCTGTCCAGTTCTGGGATCCCTGGACAAGAAACTACTGGAGAGGAGACAGCAAAGTGCTACTGAGATGATGAAGCACCTACCAGAAGAGAAAAGGCTGAGGGAGCTGGGTCTATTTAGCTTGGAGAAGAGGAGACTGAGAGGAGGTGACCTTATAAATGGATTTTTTGGATTTTTTCAGAATACAAGCCTTTCAGTCTGAAGGATTGGGGCATGTCTTGGTCACATCCAGTAATACAACCAAAGTGAACTTTTAGGATGGAGTCCCATCAAGTGTAGAATGGAAGAAGGGACTTAAGTGGAACCTTAGATGCAGACAACACAAACAATCATAATAAGATGATCTCTCCCACTAGACAACCTCAAAAAGCTTTTTGTGGCATCTACAGAGGAATTATTTCATATTGTTTCTTTGCTGTTGTGCAAGACTTTAAACATTATAGATTTATTTCCTTAGTCCAGTTTCCCTGGATTTAGAGGATATACTCTGTTTTACATCCAGTTCTTGGAGATCTTAGCAGTGATTTAATGAATTAATAAGCAAAAACATAAGAAAACATATTAAAGAATAATGAACAACATGTTTTATAGCAAAAGGAATTGCCAGGAGAATTAACTTTCATACACGAATTAACTTTGAAACTGTTTGTTTTGAAAACCTCTGCCCTATCCCTTCTGGCACTTCTAACTTTATAATAAATGTTTCCCTATAGTCTCAGCATTTCAGGGAAGTTAAGTGGTTATGTATTTATTTATATAACTAGAAAAACCAGAACACACCACTGGAATGAATAAGTGTTACAGTGAAATGTGTCAAGGTGAGTTGACAACTTCATAGCATCAAAAACCAAACCCCAAACAAAAGAGTGACCAAAAAAACCTCTCATATAAAGATACATTTTTTTCTTTATCAATTTTGTTTGCTGGTCTTGGGCATCCAAAGGTGTTTGACTGTAAAGATGAGAAGATCCTGCCAGTGGTCCCAGTCTTTCCCAGAAGATCAGAAGGCAAAGATGCTGAAGCATCCTTCAGCTGGAGATGCATTTAAGCATCTCATCCTCTCTGAGTCTCTTGCTCCATTTTCCACTCAATTACGGTCCAATTGGAAGTAGTTTAGGAAGATCCTCTCCCCATAGTCTTACTACTGTATGGTGGAGGTAGCTGGATAGGGAAAGCAGAGAATAATGAACATTTATTTTATTTTCTAGCAGAATTTCTGCTTGGGGTTTTGGCTGCGAGAGTGAACAAGTACAAAGGGGCTGAAATCTGGCATAAAGTTTAGGAAAGGAAAACTTAACCTCTTGGTGCCTGTGCTGATGTAATGTGGAAAGAGGTGCTGACAGCTCAGTGTGTTTGAGAGCTTGGGGTGTGTTTCTGTCCAGTGTTGCAGAAAAAATTATATCTAAACTAGCAGAACCTCTATATGTGAATGCAGCTTGTAGCCCAGCAGGTCACTGACCTTTCAGAGAGCACCTATGTGTCCAGGTGCTGCTCCATCATTCCTGTAGATCTCTGAGCCTCCAAAGAGAAGGATTTTTCTCCTCATTTGCTTGCACAGCATCACTTGGGACTATCTCTCTGACTCAACTTCTCCTCTTTAAAAAAAAAAAAAAATTACATGCTTCTTTCTTTGTAAGACAGAGCTAAGGTCTACATTTCGAAATGGATAAACATGAATTTGTTTTAAACCTAGGTGCTACTTCATAGCCAGTCTGTTCTAAACTGTGTTATGCTGGGAACAATACCTGTTTGAAACACACATTGCTGTTTCTTTCCTGAAAGAATGTCCCAAATGCTACGTCTGGGAGCTACAGACCCCTGGTTTTCAGTAGCTAATAAGGAAAGTCCTTGTAAATTTTAAGATTCTGGACTTGAAAGTCGTTAAATTCCAAGTCTTGGTCACCTCTGCTCTGTGGTACAAGTCTTGTACAAGTCTCCTAACATCCCTGTTTTGTTGTTTTCTTCCTCTTATGTTGCCTCATATTATCTAATTAATTAAATTCTGGAGGTGGTAGAATATATCTTTATTATAATCAGTTGGAAGAACAGGATTTAGCATCCTTTGTGTACGTGTGCTTTTTCCTTTTTCTCTTTGAAGACACAAGTGGAGTTTTATAAACTTGGCTTCTGCCAGCAAAATGGAATAGAGATTTATATAGATACTGAAATACTGCAGTTGTGGATTTCTGCTCTGCACCCTCACTGTAGGGATGGATTTATTTACCAAACATATACAAACTCCTCTACATTCTGGAGGGGTAGACACAGCTGGCTCGAGTGTGTATGGCAAAAATGGAACTTGAGTGGAAAAAAAAGAGTAAAGCTTTTAACTATGATGTCAGTTCAGAAATACCATCACTAACTCTCATCTTCCAGGCTGCTGTTTGCTTGGAGAGAGAGACAGTGGCAGCAGAAGTGGGCAAGGATTAAAGATAACAGTGAGGAAGGACTCGACAGATGTAAGCAGGTAGATTGGGGATTAGGGTGAATTAGTGTGGATGGAAAGTGCTTAGGAGCAAGAAGGGATTTGAAATTGGATGTTAGAATGTACATGTTGCAGATCTTCCCTGATTTTCTCTGTTAAACAGCTCTGCCCAGTCCCATCTCAGCAGTGTTTCAGCCCCTGCAGAGAGTTTTATCCTTGATGGGTGAGGGATTTGGCCGGGGGAAGGATTCCTGCTCACAAACCAAACCCACCACCTGCTCTCATTCCCTTGGGGATTATATCCTAAAGGTTGGTGCTGTCATGATTTCCCTGGAAAAGCTTTCTCCTCCCTGTTCCTGAGCTGCAGGGTTTCCCTTAGCCAGGTTCCCTCACTCTTAAATCTTGGATATTCCCTTAAATCAGGGAATTTGCTTGGTTTGCAATTCATGGGGCTTGCTCTCCTCTAGCCCTGGCTGTCCTTTGAGCTGAGCTGTTTCTGTCCTGGGTCTCCTCCTTCAGCAGAACTGCTCATGAGCTTTGCTACTGGGATTTTTGAACATCAGCACAGTAGAAACCCAGCAAGCTGTGAACTTGCTTTTAAATTTTAAAAGAAGTAATTAAAAAAAAAAGCAAGACTTGACAGTAGATGGTTATGGAGATGTGGATTTTATTTCTTTTCTTTTAGCAGAACTGTTTAGCTTGTATCTTCCAGGGATGCTCCACTCTCTTCTCTCCTCTCTTGATTTTTTTTTGACAATTGTTGTTGTTTCAGGTCTATTTGCCAATGTCAGCCATGTCCCAGCCTACAGAGTCACAGGGGATGGGCAGAGTGACTCTGCTCTGGTGACACTGGGGAGTGTCCTCAGTTCTCCCAGATCTCAGAGTAGCTTTCCTGGGCTAAGGTGCTATTTTTAATTTTAATTGAGCTTCGACTGTCTGAAAAACTTGATCTTTTTGTCCCTGGCAAAGACCTGCACATCTAGCAGCTGGGCATGGTGCCATCTCACCAGATGGCAGGGCAGTGTCCAGCCCAACTGTGTCACATCTCCTCTGCTTGGCAGCACGGAGTCCCTGGTGACAGGGACTGGCCCAAGGGATGTGCTGGCCTGGAGCCAGCCCCACAGAGTGATAACCTCATGGCATGGTGTGGAAATAATGCCCATGGCAGCTTTGTCAGCAGCTGGGACACACTGGGAAGGTCCTTGACTTTGAAATGTGCTGGGTGAGCCAGGGGTTGGCTTCGTGGGTGGCCTCTTAGCCAGACTCCAGACTGGTTTCATGCAACATCTTTAGATGAACTAAGTACAAAGAAGGTTTTGGGATGTCTTGTGTTTCTCACCTTTCTCTGGCTGCTAAGGGCTGGGGTGAGTTCAGAGAAGGGCAGTGAAGCTGGTGAAGGGTCTGGAGAAGTCTTGTGAGGAGCAGCTGAGGGACCTGGGGGTGTTTAGCCTGGAGAAGAGGAGGCTGAGAGGAGACCTTGTTGCTCCCTACAGCTCCCTGAAGGCAGGCTGTGGTGAGGTGAGTGTTGTTTTTTTCTCCCAGCTAACCCATGATAGGATGAGACAAAATGGGCTTAAGTTTTACCAGGGGAGGTTTTGGTTGGATATTAGGAAAACTGTTTGTACTGAGAGAGGGGTGAGGGATTGGGACAGGCTGCCCTGGGAGGGGGTGGACTCAAAATCCCTGAAGATGTTTAAAAAACATCTAGAGGACATGGTTTAGTGGTCCTGATCATTCTTAGTAGGTGGTTGGACTTGATGATCTTGAAGGTCATTTCCAACCTTAATGACTCTATGAAGTGGTAGGCATCATAGAATGAGAATTCCTGGGGGGATTCCCAAGATTCAAATATTCATATTCTGTTGTATTTTATGGCCTGTATCCTATTTTCAGAAACAATTTTAAGGTCAGATCTCACAGGTCTCCAGGTACCTGATGATTCAGGTGGCTGTGTGGGAGCAAATAGTCCAAGGCCCCTTTCTTCTCAGGAAGACTTTTAAGGATGTCTTGAAATACTGACTTTCAACCAAAGGCTCTTTGATAACCATTCAAACCTCAGCTTTCTTGGTGCCCAGAAATGTACTGAAAAGGGATATTTCAGAGAAATATTTCTGTGTTTGGCAATTTCTTGCTTTGAAAGCTTCACCCAGAGAGATTTGGAAGTTGTTTTTCAGAGAGACAAAGATCTTTGCATAGATGTGGATATAGATGTCTGTTTGCTTTGCTTAGGTAGGGAATTCCATTTTATTTTTTTTTTCCCCAAGTAGTCCTTAGTTAAGAACAGAATAAGAATTAAGAGCTGCCCAGAGCCACACTGCATAAAATACTGTATATTCTCTATTCATTCTCCTCTCTTAGCAGAGATACAAAAGTCAAGGGACAAAATTATGTAAAGATGATTATTAAAAGTCATAAATTCATCTTTTGGGGCCAGGAATAGCACATGCTGTGACCTTCTATTGTGTATGAAGCTGTGTGGAGGAATGCTGTTCATCCAAAAAACAGGTTTGGAAGGGGAAAACCTGTCCTGGGTGCCTGAAAACTTCAAACCCACCACACTTGTCCCCATAGATGGAGGATAAAGAAGTGATGGGCTGAGAGAAATAAGTTTTTTTCTATCACTTTCTCCCACCCCTCTTATTTATTGCTACTTTCACTTCTGTAGGTATAAAGCAGAGATTTATAAAGAGGGTTTGCTGTATAGTTTACAAAGAACTTGAGCTGATGGCAAAAACCCCTTTATTGCAATCATGTAGTAGAAGATATTTTCCATTTATTCCAGATCCTGCAAGAGTTAAGCAGCTTGGGAAAGAGGAGTTGTCTGCTGCTTTTCCTGAAGTGCTTTACCAGCCAGACAGTGGCCAGATGGTTGTGCCTCTGAACAATACATAGATAATAGCAAGGATCCAGTAACTACAGAACAGCTAAAGCTGCAGAGAATGTGTTTTTACCTGCCTAGGCTCTGTTCCTGTCTACTGTGTGTATTTGTGTGGGTTAAGTGTGTTTGTGAAAGGTAATGTGGAGTTTAAAGTCCTACTGTCCTTTCACACCTCTCCTTTTATAGACATTGCTAAAACAAAAGGCTGTCTGCCCATATTTTTGCATCTTGGATTTGTCAACAGAATTTCAGTATTTTCACTGAGATTTTTTTTCTTCATGGGGTTTTCACACTTACTGCTCATCAGTGAAGAAGAAACCAGGCCTTGCTGACATCCTGACAGGGAGACAAAATGCATGCTGATGTACAAGATAAATAAGAAAACAGCCACTGTTGCAGACAACTTTCTTTTTTGGAAACTGAGCTTCTTGGAGGTCGAGGAGTTTGTTATGAGGGATGTTAATTGTGGTGTTAGTGTCTCTTATGTCAGGGCTTCTTTTTTTTCCCTCCATGGTCCCAGATTTGACCTGGTGGGAATCCAGTTCTGCTGTATTTTATATTGCTGGATTGTATTTCATTTTATTTTAATGATGTCTGGTTGGTGAGAGCAGGGCAGCTTCTCTTGGTGCTGCTCTCAACTCTTTTGCTCTCCAGTTCATCACTCCTTCCATCTGAGGTTTCTCCCATGAGACTCCTCAAGGCTGAGCAGTGAGGGGCCAAGGAGCAGGCTGGCATTGCCACACTGCACTAGATGGTGGCAGTGCCTGTCTGCAGCAGAAAGCTCAACTTGTCACGTCTCTTCTCTTGGCACTGGTGCCAGGGTGGCTGTGAGTCAGGCAGCAGGGATTCCCTGCCCTAGCACACTGTGAATTCCTCTTCTTGGCTAAAAGCAAATCCCAGCCTGTTCTGGGGAGAAATGCTGGGTGTTCTCTTTCATTTGCTCTCTTGTATTTCTAAAAATCCCTCCCTGCATATCCATTGGTTTAGACACAGCAGGGACTCAGGTCACCAATATCATTACCTACCCAATATTATTTTTCTTTTCAATTTTTTTTTTTCTCTTTTCTCAGTTGTCTTCCTTCTCCTCTCAGTGCCTTACTCCTCAGTTGCCTGTGCTGCTTTTCTTGGCCAGGTTTCCCACTGTTTCACAGTGCCCTGAAAATGCCTTTCCTGGTTTGGCACGAGCATACTTATGTCCAAGTCCCTGTCAGCACCTCCAGGTCCCTTTCTGCTGGGCAGTTTCCAGTCTCTCCTCCCCAAGCCTGTAGTTTTTTCTGGGGTTGTTGTGACTCAAGTGAAGGACCCATCACTTGGCCTTGTGAACAATAAGAATTGGCCCCAGCCCATTGACCCAGCCTGTCCAGATCCCTCTGCAGAGCCTCCCAACCTCAAGCAGATCAACACTCCCAC
>JANHGL010021793.1:128732-187588 GCA_024611195.1 Ceyx melanurus | reverse complement strand
GTCTCAGTGATTGCAATGAGATCATGGTCCTGAGATCTCACACAGATCTCTAGTTCATCCTGTTTGTTCCCCATGCTACGTGCATTTGTGTACAGGCATTTGAGCGAGTTTGCAATGCTTCAGAACCTCCAACAGAATCAGAAGAAAAAGCTAACCAGTGAAAAATTATCTGCTTTAAAAGTATGAGCTGGATTGTTATTTAAGACAGTTAAGCAAATCACTGATCGTTTTTTAGCTCACTTTTTTCCCTCTTCAAAACAGAAGTGCTCTTGAGTGGCTGGTTTTTGTTAAGATCTTTCAAAGTAAGGAATTTTGCATAGTTGAAAGCCAACAAATACTTGTGGTAAGAAATATCCAGCTGTATTTAATCCTTTTTTAAGCAAAGGCAAGTCGGGGGCAAGAAGGGGACAATTTCTGTGCCACTCAAATAGCTGGTCCTTTTATCATGCAGGCCCTATATTACAGAAAATGGAAAATCTTGTTTTATTGATAAAACACGTAATCAGTTTGATGTGGAAGAGAACGTGACAGTGAAAGAAGGTCTTGAGGTTTTCTTTTTGGAAAATACAGGCATCTAAACAAAGAGTCCAAGGGCTGCTTTCCACTTCTACTCAGATTGTATCGTTAATCTTCTGATCCCAAGACATCAGAAGGCAAATCCATCAGCCAGTTACAAATGCAACCAAGTCCATAAAGTTATTTTAGTACATATGAAAAAAAGCATTAAAGAGAGCTCAGTTTCCTAACTACTAACAAGAAATATGTTATAGAGAAACAACAGCTCATGAAAATGTCAGGTTCAACACTGAGAACTGATGCCTGGTGATCACAGACAGATTAAAAGAATTTAAAATAGGTTTCTTCAGCAGCCTTCACTGTCAAATGATCCTGTGTATCTAAATACAGATGGTGCTTAGGGCCCACCACAGTAAGTTGGATCTATTGATAGCTTTGTGTTTTCCTATGAAATACACTAAAAACATGAATAAATCAGAGCAGATATGTACTGCAAAAACCACTGCAGAATCCTATACTGAGATCTAACTCCAATTCTGGAAAACACTTTTAGTACATATTTAGTTATGAGGTACAGCAGGAACCTGTGAAAATTCCCTTTCTCACCAAGACGTTCACATGCAGTAACACACAACCTGTATCAGATGATTCTGACAAGACTTTTCAGTAAACTAACAGGAAAACCTGACTGACTTCTGGACAGCAGTTTACCTAGCAAATTTTTCTTGTTAGCTGTTGATATGTGACTAAAATAAATCAATCAAGCCCTATAAAATGAACAGGGTAAGGGAGTAAATGGGGCAATAAAATCTGTATCTGGTGCACCCAGAAGTTTATCCACTTTTATATCCATATTTTCTTGATAGTATTTTGATCTCATAATCCCACAGTAAAGTAACTGACATCTGAAGTTGTCACTGGTGGAATACCAGGCATACATTGTTTGTCCATTGTTCCAACTGGTCCAGATGACTCATGGAAGAAATGGTGAAAACTTAGAGTCAATAAGGTAAATTTTTATGCTCCTTCCACAAGGTAAGTGCATTACCAGTCATATAACCTTATATAACCTACTTAAGTGAGGGGGGATATATCACCATCTTATTTTATATTTTTTTGCACATGACTTGACGCAACTCTTTTTATCAACATCAAGTATTAATTGATGCAACAAATGTTCTCCCTTCACATGATTCACAAAAGATTGCTTGGAAAGTAGTAAAGTGGGAAGTACACTTACCATGCAGTGATTTCATTCCCAAAGTATATGATGGTCTCCGTAAGGGCAGCGACTTTGGGAGAGAAGGGTACGTGCTGGTGAATAGTACATCATTTGGCATGGCTTGGTCCAAGAGTGAGGCCCGTGAGGCGAAGAAGTGGTCCCTTTGACCACTGTAAATACTCTCATCTGACAAAGTTCTTTGCAAGGCACGCCTTGTAGTAGGAGTGCTGGGAAAGGGAGACTGACAGGACAGAGTGTGTGACTATACATTCATAGAAAAAAAAAAGAAGAAAATAAATCAATAAATAAACTTTTGAAGTTTATGTTGAAATAATTTTAAAAAATTAAGTAAGAAACCAAAAGCCAATATATTTTTTCAGACTGGACAGGAAAAAGAACTAAAGGAATCTGCTTTGGAGGAGATTATAACTAGACAACATATATAGGACTTTTTTAGTGTATTTCACATTCTACTTTGTAAACACCCTTCAAGCTTCTCCTGAAGTGAAAATCTCAAGGCAGCCCTGGCAGATTCTAGAGCTGAGGTAGTGCAGAGACAATGTTTACTGATACTGACTAAACCAGAGCTCTCCCTTGTGCCTGGAGGAGGCTGCCTTCCTGCAGGCAGAGCACCAGCAAATGCCAACCAATTAAAAATCTCCTATTACTGAACAAGTAGGAACACTCACCACCACTTTGATTCTTTAGAAGAACCTGAATCAAAATTAAGTAAATTGTGCCATGAGGAAGAGAACTACTGTCCTACCCCCAACGATCATCCCAGCTTCCAGCATGCTCCAAACAGGAGAAAGCAACACTGTGGTAGCTGGGAGTTGGGCAGTGCCAGGAAGCTGTGAATGAAGAATGTATAACCATCCCAACACCAAAGACACTGATTTTCGTGACAACTATAGCAACGTAACCAATCTTTAAGACATAATATTTCTTTATGGTTTGTTTGAAAATTGGTCCCAAGGTTTTCATAGAGAAATGGTAAATAGGAAGACCTCCCCACTCTTAGTTGCTCTGTAAGCAAGTTTAAACAAAAAAGGAAATAATACAATTTTTTGAGTTACTGAACATTATAAAGAGTTGCTCATTGGAACATAATAATTCTCCTCAGAAAGAGGGGAAAAAAAAAAGTTTAAGCGGACTGTACTCTATTCCTGTGATCAAAATGCCATACTACAAGGTGGGCTAAGAGCATGGAGAAGGGATTATTAACAGTGGAAGAGAATATGCCAGATTATTTTGTCAAAAACGTAACACATTTTAATATTAGAAGACTGCTGCATGCTTTTGTTTTATGATTAAGCATCAGAAACAATTAAGATTACTTCCAAAAACCTACTACCATAATAAAAAGACAAGGAAGGAAAGATAAGCCATGTCCTGCAGCAATTTTATAGTACATCAAATTCTCCTTTCTGCATTGCCTCTCTCAGGACATGGTCATCCTAGTATGGATGTTGCTTATACATTTAACACTACAGAAATATGGTACACAGTCATCACTAATTATCAAGCTGCTTTTTTGTTATGAAACTTAAAGGTCAGTCAGGTGGTTCATGTTAAGATCCAGTGAAATCTGCTAGAATTTGTCCCTAAGTGGCAAATGAAAAGGTGGTTCACTTAGAGTTCAAGAATTAGAAGCTGGAACCACCAGTCAATATCAGACATTCAGATTTAAAAGCTGCATAGATACAAAGAGCTGATGGAGTCAGAACAGAGGTATCATGAGTAGCAATTGTCTGTCATCTTTTGGTAACAAGAGCAGAGGGAACTGAAAATGAAGTGTGATTTGTCTGAGAAGACAGAATGCACAAGTACTAGGTAAGGAGATAAGGAAGACTGGAAAGATAGTAAGAAGTTGCACAAGACAAAAATCACACCCTAGAAAAAATTCTATGAGCAAACAAAGCCTCTGACAGCCAACAGACAGGAAAGAGGAGTAGTTCTGGTCTTTGTGCAGTAAACTAATGAAGGGCATTATTTATTTTCTTTTTAATTGAACTGTCAAAAAATTTTATGCTGGAAGAGCAAGATAAATAATACAGTTACTCTTAACAGGAAAAAGATTTAATTTATGGTTGTGTTAGAATGCCATTAACTTGCTGAAATTTATCTGAAGTTTAACCTGAGCGAACATACTTGTTCCAGGCACCCGGAAATAAAAATCACAGTAAGAACTGATTCACCCAAAACAGAAAAATCAGCAAACCTGGGAACATAAACACTTTCCATGGTCTTCACATCACCTCTTTAAACAGAATGGAATTTCCTGGGTAAGAACAAACCTCCTTCTCAAAACAACCAACAGAAGATGCTTGCATTACCCATGTCTCAATCTACTCAGAACTAGGACAAGCCTAAGAAAAAGGTATCATGCCATTGGCAAGGGTTTTTTTCCTACAGCCTCAAAGGTAACATCTGAAATAACGTGTGTATGGAACCTACTACTTACAAGTTTTAATAAGCCACTTTGAGTTTTTACAAGCAAAGAAGGAAGCTGCACCTCCTCACTCTTCTGCATGGTTGCTGTGGAAACCATGTGGGCTCTAGGTGATGAGCCAGAGCTGCTAAACACTGACTATACATGGAGACTATATAATGAAGACATTCCCTTCAAAATGATGGATTTAAAAATTAATATATGCACTTGTGTTACTATACATATTTTGAAATCCATCAGAAATATTTCTAACTACTTTTTCTGAGTAAGTATTTCATTAAGTTTAAGTTTAGGGAGCATTCTTAGTTCTTGTGTAGTAAGAGAATTAGAGAGGCATAAAAATGTGCTTTTTGCAAGGAATCCCATTACTGTCTACAAGTCACCGTGTAGTGAAGCAATCAGAGAAGAACAATTCAAATGCATAGGACAACACTACAGGACTTTCCATAAGCCAGCAGTCCTAAATGTTCTTTGCAATTTGGCATACCAATCTCATTAAACTCGCACACAAAGCTGTAATAATATTGCAGTGGCTGTAATAATGACGCTGTTCCTCAAATGTATTTCTGTTAAGTAGATAAGTCTGTAACAAATGGATGACTTTCCGTACCTGATGACAATTCAGGCAATGCCTTGCATTTCTGTCATGGGTCAGAACAGAAAAGATCCTATCTGCAAAACTCCAGTGCAGAGTCCAGCCACATAACCTCTGTATGAATGATCACTTCAGTTTTGACTGCTTTGAAAGCACGCAGCATTTTTCACATAAAAACCTTAAAAGTGTCATGGCCTTCATCATTTTCCAGATTGTGAAGCACTTGTTGTATTAGCTGAAATAACCAGGCAATACTGAACTCAATCATCAAATACTTTTATAGTGTAACTTTACACATTTCTATTTGTAACAACAGAACTATGACTTGGATCAGAAGAGGACCTGTGTGTTGCTCTTTGGATATTGTCAGATTTCACTTAACTGTGATGAGAGAGACAGATGACAGACTCTCCATTCAACCTACCTTAAAATTCTTCTGTGATTCAGGTGTTGGGCTATCAAGATCTATCAGCTTCTTCAGGTCTTCTTCAACAGTGGACTTGGATGCTCGTTTTGGTGATGCTCGCAGATCTCTTGCTGAAGCACGCAGCCGAGGGTGGGCCATTTCGTTGCCATCACTCTGGTGACGTCTTAAATGAAATGGAACAGACACATTCAGGTCTCAAAGCCCTGGGGCAGGAGGCATGAATGAAACAAGATTATAGCACCCTCAAGATGTTCAAAGAAAGCAACCTAAGTAGGGGGCATGAAAAAGGGAAGCAGTGTCACTAATACAGCAGAGTCTCATCTGAATGAATACCTGTTGAATCAATAAACTTGTTTAAAGGCAACAACTAGTAAAAGGTTACTGCACTTGATTTTCCCCCAGAAGGACTGAATCTATTAACATAATACATATTCTGTCCAAAAATAAAAAATACCAATAACCTCAGTAAGCCCAAAAGAAGTAAGTTGCTAAGTTTCTTAAATCTTTTAACCGAGTTTTTATAATGCAATTATCACAGTTTCACTATGTCCTTTTGACAGCCAGTTGTTTTTATCATCTAGGGATAGTATATTGTGCTTGACCCAATAAAAGTTGAAGCGTTGAATAAATTACTTTGAATTGGGCTTTCTGAATCACTTGCTTTCCAAGTCACACTAGACTTGAACAATATAGAATCATAGAATGGTTAGGGCTGGAAGGGGCCTTCAAAGGTCATCTAGTCCAGCCCCTCTGCAGTGAGCAGGGATACCCTCAACTAGACCTGGCTGATCAGAGCCTTGTCCAATCTCACCTTGAGTATCTCCAGAAATGGGGTCTCAACCACCTCCCTGGGGAGACTATTCCACTGTTCTACCACCCTCAAGGTAAAGAGCTTCTTCCTCATATCTAGTCTAAATCTACTCTTCTCTAATTTAAACCCATTACCTCTCAGCCTTTCACTACAGGCCCTCATAAACAGCCCCTCTCCAGCCTTCCTGTAGGTCCCCTTCAGGTACTGGAAGGTGGCTATAAGGTCTCCCCTGAGCCTTCTCTTCTCCAGGTTGACCAGCCCCAGCTCCTTCAACCTGTCCTCATAGGATAGGTGTTTCAGCCCTCTGATCATCTTTGTGGCCTCCTCTGTACCTGCTCCATCAGGTCCATGTCTTTCCTGTGTTGAGGGCTCCAGAACTGGATGCAATACTCCAGGTGAAGTCTCATCAGAGCAGAGTAGAGGGGCAGAATCACCTCTCTCGATCTGCTGGCCACACTTCTGGTGCAGCCCAGAGTGCAATTGGCCTTCCTGGCTGAAAGTGCACACTGTTGGCTCGTATCCAGCTTCTCATCCACCAACACCCCCAAGTCCTTTTCTGCAGAGCTGCTTTCCAGCACCTCATCTCCCAGCCTGTATTGATAGTAAGGGTTGTTCTCACCCAGGTGCAGGACTCTGCACTTAGTCCTGTTGAACCTCATGAGGTTCACCTGGGCCTACTATTCCAGCTTATCCAGGTCCCTCTGGATGACATCCCATCCCTCCAGCCTGTCAACAGCACCACTCAGCTTGGTGTCATCTGTGAACCTGCTGATGGTGCTCTCAATCCCACTGTCAATATCATTAATGAAGATATTAAATAGTACAGGTCCCAGTACAGACCCCTGAGGGACATCACTTGTCACTTTTCTCCATCTGGACATTGAGCCATTGACCACCACCCTCCTCCGGATGCAACCATGTAGCCAATTCCTTATCCACTGAACAGTCCACTCATCAAATCCATATCTCTCCAACTTGGCAAGTAGGATGCTGTGGGGGACCTTGTCAAAAGCTTTGCAGAAGTCCAGAGAGATCACATTTACAGGTCATCCCTTGTCCACAGAGGTAGTCACCTTATCATAGAAAGCCAATAGATTTGTCAGGCAGGACCTGCCCTTGATGAAGCCATGTATGTCCTTCATCACCCTACTGTCTTCTATTTGCCCTGTTAGACCCTCTAGGAGAATCTGCTCCATGATCTTCCCAGGCACAGAGGTGAGGCTGACAGGGCGATAGTTTTCAGCGTCCTCCTTTCTACCCTTTGTAAAAATGTGTGCAACATGTCCCTTCTTCCAGTCCCCAGGGACTTCACTTGACTGTCAAGAGTTTTCAAATATTATAGCAAGTGGCATGGCGACTCCATCAGCCAATTCTTTCAGGACTCTGGGATGAATCTCATCACGTCCCATGGACTTATGTATGTTCAGGTTCCTCAGGTGATCACGAACCTGATCTTCACATACAGTGGGAGGGACTTCACCACTGTTCCACACCTTGCAGTTTAACTTGGGAAGTGTTGGGAGTGAGGTTGTCAGTGAAGACTGAGGAAAAAAAATCATTGAGAACCTCAGCCTTCAACTTGTCCATTATTACTAGCCCCCCATTTTTACTCTTTGAGGTGTGTATGTGTGTGTGTTTTCTTTGATCTTCCTTTTTTGATCGACATACCTGTAGAATCCCTTCTTGTTATTTTTTACATCCCTTGCCAAGTTCAGCTCCAACAATGCCTTGGCCATCCTGATATTTTCACTAATAATTTCACTAGTAAGTTGTTTCTCAATTTCTCATCCAAAAGAAGTGGTTGCAGATTGTAACACAGAGATCTTGGCTTGCTCTAAGCCAGTTAGACTGGATATTAGCAGTGATCTTAACAAGGCAACATGGAGTGTCACAGAGCTAATGCAGAGCATGCATTAGTACTACATGGATGAGAAGCTTCAGGAAAACTCAGGCTCTAAGTTAAGAGGATTTTCAACATTTGCTCAAACAGCATTTTGGCTCAGCTTTAAGAAGTCCCAAGGAAAAATAAGCTTTATTAGGACTGAAATCCATATAGCTCTCTAGATATTATAGAAAAAAATATTTTACAAGTTAACATGAAATGAGATTAGCTATCAAATATTTAAGACTAACTGCATAACTCTAGATTAGAGATTAAGTTCTACAGAAGACCAGGCATCCCATTCCACAGTCCTGAGCAATTCTATATAGAGAAGCATCGCAGATATCAACGCTTCTTTACAATTTAAGCAAATAACCAAACAAGAGAACTAAAAAACAGTCTTACTTTCTCGAATCCATAAACCCCACTGAATTTATGGTCCCTTCTGGCTTTTTCCATCCAATCAGATACTTGCTAGTAGCACCCTGGCGAGGGTAGAAAGTCCTAGGACCAGATGAGGAGGATGAGGAGGAGGAGAAAGAAGGTGCGAGCTGGGGAGAAGCAGCAGAATGAAGCTCTTCTTTAGGTGAGCTTCTGGCACTGGTGAAAACAACTGGGCTGGCAGAGTGTCGTGAGCTCATGGTACTAGGAGAAAAACACAAGATAAAATTTGGCTTAAATATATATGTGTGCGTATACATATATTCACCTTGTTTAACTCTTTTAAAGCAGAACTCTGGGCACAAGATGTTACTTTTATCAATAGTGGGTAAAGTAGCAAAAACAAGATAGTTCTTCTTAAAAACCTTCCACCAATGTTTCATTAAAAGCATCTCACATAGTAAGGAAAACATTTTGCAATATACCACTGTCCCTTCACTCCCCTTCAATGAATGGGAAATCCAGGGTTAGCAGTCATTAGGCAGCTCAAAAGTGATACAAGAAACTGTAGCTGAATTAGCAAAAAAAAAAAAAAGTCCATTTTCTTGCTGTAATTCCTGGCTGTGGAAGAAAAGATCTTTCAAAGGAATTTAAGCAACAGGAAACATCTTCAAAACCCCACAACAAACCAAAGAAGAAATCTATACATCTTTCAAAAGGAGGCTTCCTGTCATTTGCAAAAGAACGCTCTTAGATTGAGAAGTCTCTAACATTATGTCACAATTTGTCTAGACAGGACAAATAGTTCAGATGACGAACTGCATTGCAGCTTATGCTGGAAGGAGGGGTACTTTAGTTGGGAGCTACTCTCCAGTTATGCTAATATGGAACATGCATCATATCAGGAGCTAGGGCTTAAGACAGTATTTAACAACCTTAAAAGGTCAGGAATTTCTAAGCATAGTTACAGGAAAACTTTGTGTATAGCCTTAAGTACTGAAATAGCACTATTTATTTGGAGACTAGTTTTCAATAGTCTCTCTATGCAACTTAGCCACGTTTTCATCCCTGTACCTAACACTGCAAGGAAGGAATTTGAAACAGATGGCCCTATGGTAAAGAACAGCTTCTGATGGAAAAATAAAAATTAGCTGGAAGGCTCATTGAAGTCACTGAATAATCTCTTCTTTCTCAGTCTAACAAAAAATTATTTACCACTCTTTTCATATCTTGATAAAATAATGCATTTTCAAATCTCTCTTATTGAAACAGAAAAAAAAGAATTGAAGGTTAACTTTATGTTGCTAAAGAACCTCAACTACATTTAGCCTTACAGAATTCAGTTATCTAATCTATGCCGCTGCTCTGGCTCCTGCAGCATTCAATGGACAAATATCCTTAGGATATTAGGATCAATCCTTAGGAGGACTGATCCTCCTTATCTTAAAATTACGTCTCAGACACATAGGAAGAATGAATGCTTTGGATTTCCTTCTCTCTCTCCACTGACAACAGATAGTGTCTAAAAAATCCCCTTCAACTATCTCATTTTCACATGGCTCAAGTTCAGCACCTTGAGTCCCAATGGTTAAGTGCTGTGGATTTAAGGAGGAGTCTGAGTGGCCTGCAGTCCTGCAGTGCCTGCTGCTGCTGCAGCCCAAGCTTCCATCAAATCTACATGGGGATGGCTGTGAAGCCCCTCACATCAAGGCAGGATGCAAATCAAGTGAAAATAATACAGATTTTGTATTACATAATTACTGCTATTTTTTTTTCTTCCCTTCATCTGTACATTTGAAAGACTTATATATATATTAAAAAAAAAGATAGCAGATTGGGAAAATATAGGAAGATATTTTCTTGTCCTGTCAGCCTGTATGTTTGGCACTGCACATCACAACCTTCGTATTTGCAACAGATGTAAGTAAACATAATTTATAGCAAGGAAGAAGAGAAAAAGTAAGAGCTAGGAGGAGAGGAAGTAAATTTATCTTAATTCCTCCTTCTCTCATGTTTTTCAATACTGAAAGAGAACAACTACACAATGCTGAGTAAACCAGCCCATCTGTGAGGCACCATCACTGCAAAATTAAACCACCACGATTTGGGGAGGATGTACATCTTCCCCAAAGAAAGAAGGGGAAGAAAACACATTTTTCTCATTTTTACTGCCTTCTAAACACACTCAAGAAATGTGTAAGTCTTTTGTTTCAGTGAAGGACAAGGGAAGTTCTAATCACATTTCTGGATTCTTTAATCACCAAGTAGTTCTCAAGGGAAGTGCTAGTTGTGAGTAAACATTTCTGGATAAAAACCAGTAACAACTCCTAGATGAGCTGGTAGTGTTGATCCTTAATATTACTAGGCAAAGAGGGTGAGAATTAATGTTTGGCATGCTCTACATAAAATTTATATATAAAAGGCATATGTATATATAAACCAAATAATATTTTATTATATATCATATTGTATATACATATTGTGCATTTTAATTAGCATTGCTTTAATATTTATTATAATATGTATCAAATAATATATGCCAAGAGCAGTCTGGCAAATAAGTGAGAAGTTTTAAATCCAGTTTTAAATACACTTTTCTTTAAAGCACATTGCATATTGTGAACAGTGGTTTTACAATAGAATATTTTGAGAGGATATTCTGCTTCAGGCAATATGCACGCAACTGTGGCTATGACTGAAGTTTTTCACCCCACAAGTAAACCTAGGCAGGGCAACAGGATACTGACAGATACAGAGATGCACTTGTTAACTGAGAGCGTTATTTGGAGAGCAAAACGCTTTGGATAAACTCTAGAAAAAACAAATTGGAGCCAGAGCACTATGGTAGTGATGGGAAATTAATATTTGCCACCAAGAAGTCTGAAGAGGATTCCTCAAACTGTAACAGACACCTGCACCAGCATGATTATATTTGGAAGAAATTGAATCCTCATATTCTCAAGACACAGATATAGCCAATATTGGTCCCCTGCCTCCCACCTCAATTACTGAGACATCCATTAAGTTAAGGAAAAAAAACCAACAAAACAAACTACATGACAATCTGCACAAATTGCAGATGAGACATTAACAGAAAGTATTCTACAATTATTAAATAATATTTCAAGCACTGTAATGAAAAAGATGCCCGATTAGAAATAGCCATGATTTTCCTTTTAGTATGGGATAAGAGGACTACAAGAAACTGCGTAATTTAGGTGAAAATTAAAGTTTGATTTAATTTTTTTCCTGGGGAATTCAGGCCATCAGCACATATGGCTTCATTAAATGACATTCAGCTATAATGTTTCTGTATAATTACTGGCCTACATAATATGATTCTCCTGAGATGCTATGAGAAATCTGCACAATCATCAGGAAGGACTTAAGGAATGGAGGTGGAAAAGAAAAATAAAACCAAGGCAGAAGCTCTGCTGTAAAAGTTAATCACTGTAATTTACATTTTGCTACCAATTCTCAGGTACAAGTTCTTTTATGCACCATCAAATGATCTGAACACTAATTATCACTCTTGTCTTCTACAGACACAAACACTCTAATTTGTGGTTATTTTCTTTTCTTTTGTCACTGAGCACTTCTTAGGGCCAAATTCCTTATCTTCTTCCTCAGAAACCTGACTCTAAAGATGTTACAGACATTCTGGCATCCACAGGCAAAAGGTAAAGAAGTGTGAAGCAACAAAAGATAACTATTTATAAACTAATAGAGGAACAAGCCAATGAAGCTGTTAATTTCTCATGACAAGTAGCTTACTTGTCATCACCCTTCAGTCTCCCCTGCTTCACCTCCTTGAAGCAGGCAGCTGTGGTTACATTTGGAAGAGGCAGTTCACCAAGACTGCATCTCTCAGCTCTTGTCCCTCCACAGAAAGAGCTATGGAAGAGTTGGAAGCCAACAGCTGGTTGGCAGGGTTTCCTCAGATGAGCACTGCTGTTCAGTGTGCAGCCACCAACTGAGGGTGCCATGAGAAGCAAAATGAAAGCTTTTTAGCACAGACTCTACCTTTGCTTTACTGTGAGACATCAAATATGCTGTAGACTTCAAAAATAAGAAAAAAATAAAGAAGAAACTAGTCAGTCTGGTTTTACTTCACCAAAATAAATTACGAGAGTGCAAGGATTGCAGTATTTTTACAGTACTGTGCCCCATGTGTTCTAAAAAATGCTACTATTCCGCTTTGCAAACAGATGCATTTTTAACGATTTTATATTGTCACTGGAAAAAAAAAAACCCAAACAAAATTTTTCTCTAGCATCAAGCCTAGGGAACCTTTATCTGGGAATTCCACTAACAACCCAAAAACCCATGTAGAGAATAATCTCAGTATCATTAGAGACACATCACATAAATGAATCCAAATAAACCGAAGAAAATACCATGTTTGGAGACACAATGCTGTCATATTCTAAGTAATGAGACAACATCCTAGATAAATTTGCAATCAAGTTGTGAAGTATATCCCTGGAAGACAAAGACGAAAACTGTCAGGGAATGCCTGCTCTGTAAAGGTGTGTTTCTATTACATTTTCTTGGCTTTTCTACTGAACTAACCCTCAAAGAAGTGCTCAGAGAAGAGGGAAGCAGAACCTCAGATGTACAGATGCCACTCCCATTAGGTATACCTTTACAATCAGGCCTCCAACAGCTGCATTTAAGTTTTTGCAGGGTTCTTTGAGTCCCTTCTGAAAAAATCCTTCCAAATGGAAATGATACTGAGAACTTCATTAAAATTGCATTTTGTGTAGGAATCTCACATTCAGTGCTACTGCAAGTAACGTTCACACAAGTACCACAGGGCACATGGTAAGTTCGAATGAACATTTTAAAAAAAGCATATGTGTGCTTTATTAAAGGCATGAGGCTGTAAATAACCACCATGAAGATTTTTATCTTCAAGAAAGGGGCACATATCAACACTGCCCAAAATCGAAGTAAATCCCTCTGCATAGTATTTTCTACAAACTTGCTCAAGTTCTTGATGCATGCATAGCTACAGGAAACACCCCTCTCAAAAACCTGCGTGGGACTTGTAACAACTGACAAGGAGTTTTCATGCCAAAAATGGCTAACCAAGAGAGGCAGAAAACCAGAGCCAGACACCATTGACTGTTTAGTCAAAATTACCATGACAAAGTACATGGAGACAGCTCACTACAGTCTCTATGACAACCCCCTATTCGCAACTACTGTATGAGTTGCTAAACTGCCAGATAAACATCTAGACTTGCATAAATGTAGCTTTGCTCAAATCGATTAGCAAAGACTTTTGCTGCATGCTCAAAACACATGTGCCTTAAGAATAGAAATGCAACAATCAGGTCCCACAAGGCCAACAAATTATGATGACCACACATCTTCCTTGAAAGAATCCTGTTTTTCTTATATGAGTAATTTTTCAAAAAAGCATGCTGAATACTTCCTGGTAAATGGCTTAGGAAAATGGTCTAAATATTTTCTGCCTCTAGCAGCTCTGATTAGCTTGTAAAATGGGTATCTTCCATCTGAGGTGTTCAAGTACATTATACAGATACTTGATATTGCCAATTTTACAAGCAGCAAAACTAAGAAAGAGAGGGAAGGTGACTGTAATGTGTCATACCCACAAACTTGCAGCAGAATGAGTTTAGAATCTACATTCTAACACTCCTGACCAACTTGCTTAAAGATTTTGGAAGCAGATTTCTAAACAGAAAGAAAGACTGGGGGACACACACACCGCAAAACAACTGAAATTTGTACTTGCAAGACTAAAAGGAGAACACCATATTAAACTGTTCATTATTGAAAGGGACTGATCTCTTTTCTCATACACACATGAACTGCAGGTGTTGCAAGATACTCCTTATGAACACACCAGACACATCTCTGTCTTACATCAGTTCAGTAGCAGCAGCATGGAATAAGCCCTCAAAGACATTCTTTAGTGTTATAACCAGTAGCAGATGCAAAGACTCAATTTCCAAGCATTCTGCACAGTGGTTTTTCAAACCACTGGCTAACTTAAATAGAAACCTCTCTCTTCAACATCCACTTCTCACTTTTGATAGGTTAGAAAGTGAGAATGGGAAAATGAGTGTGGAGGGGTCAATCTTGTAAGAGGTGAAAATTACCTTGTATGCGAGACAGTGTCACTAAGACTATAAGCACTGTTCTCCCTGGTCAGAGGATTGGAGGCTGGTTGACTCTTGCTGTGAATATCCAGGCTCAGTGAAGACTCGGTCTTTCGGTCCATGTGGCTCTCTTTTTCTAATGTCCTGTCTGCAATGGACACCACTTCGCTGGAGCTGTGCCACAGTGGTGTAACCTTCTCCTTTGTTAGCCCTGTACGGGGAGATGTTGCTGCTCCCAGGGAGGCAGTGCTGCCATGGCTAGGTCCATAGGAAGTGGTATCTATGCCACTATCAGCTGAAGTCCCTTGAAGGTAGTTGTAGCTGTTCAGCTCTGATTCGGTGCGCTCTCCACTGTCGTACCATTTCTCATCACTGTGAGCACTGGAGGCATTGCTGGAGAGAGTATTGCTGCTGGAATGGCTGGAGTAGTGGCTGTCGGACTACAGAAGAAACAACAATCAAAAAAAACCAAAACCCCACACATGTAGGTTTATTTCAGAATTACGGCAATAAAGAGGAGAAAGTAATAAATGGTTACAGAAGTCACGGCTGCACAAGAGGAGTTCTGCTACCTTGAGGTATAGGATAGATACAGTGAGGACACTAAAAAAAAACTCTAAAAATTTCACTCCAGCACAATATGCATGCTCTTTTTCTGGGTGCATATAAAAAGCTCTCATATGGATTTGGTAGCCATGTTTTCACTACTCAAGAAAAACCAGAGATGGGTCAGTTCTGCTCAGCCCAGCCCAATGAAACTGGCTGAGCTGTGTAGACTTTAACTTAGTTTATAACTAATTTAAAATATCCTAATTATAAGGTTCCAGTATTTTAGAAAATGAAACATAACCCATCCACAGAAAGTGCATGTCTTATTTTAATAATCCAATTGCTTATCAAAACACAGAAGTAGGGGAAAAGAAGCCACAGCTCTTCCTACCTCCCTTTGTAATAGGGTGCATTTCCTCCTTGGCTGAAATGTCCTTTGCAAATGACCACTGAAATGCCGTGTTAACTAATCTGACACTATCTTCCAAATGGCAGAATTGCCTTTCTAGGCAGCTTTAATGCAATGCTTTTAAATTGTCCCATCAGGGTATGCCAGCGTCTGTCTGATTTTGTATGTTCTAGCTTTGATTACAACCTGCTGTGGAAACGTGCTCAATTCCCTAGTGGGCACTGGTGGAATATCCCATTAGAGGAAGAATTTATTGCTATACACTCATCATTGCTTAGCAGCTCAATGTCTTGGGGTATTTATATCCATCTGAATTCCTTAATTTTAGTTTCTGTCTACAGAATTTAAGTTCTGATCATCATGTAATTAGAACTGAAGCAATTTTTCAGCAGGCAATGGACTTCTTTGGTGATCAGATGGCTTAGGAATAAGGGATGGAAAGGAGACTTAGAATGAGTTTCCCTATTTGTCTGCCCCTGGAGTTCTACTGAACATGCATGGGCAAAGACTGCAGGCACGGGCAGAGATCCCAGGCACATGTAAAAAAATAGATACTGTTTCTGTTTTCACTGGAAAAGAGGGGAAAATAGAGAATGGGTATATACTGAGAGCAAGAAATCTCAGCATCCATGTTTCTTATTATAGAAAATCAAGTACTGACAGAAAGAACAGAAGGAATATTAAGTAAGTTCATCTGGACCCCTAGTTATTTCCAATTAAAGTTACTGCTCTTCATTAGAAACTACATCATTCCTCACCCCCATCCATCTGTCCACATAACAAAGATTCACTTTAGCAATGACTGAGAAGAATGGAAGCATTAATAATTCCAGTGCTGTGCTTTGCACGCAAGCTAATGAGTTATGTATTACATAATTATATGGGCAAATACATCTCAAGGAAAACAGGTTGGTCTAAATATATAAAAACCAGTTTGCACTCCTAAGACTTTGAAGACAGTCGTATAGTCATTGAGCTTTTTTTTGTTTTGGATTTTTCTTGAAATAATAAAGATGTGTTGTTATGAATTAATAACCTAAAAGCAACACTGCCGATTTCATTGAAAAAAGAATGCTGGTTAAGTAGGACTAAATAACAGAAACCAATTAAAGACTTTGTCACACCTAAATAAATGCAACTAACATCAACCTTAATATAATCATGCAACAAAACTCTGTATTTTATCTGACTGAACAAATAAAAACCCAAGTGATACAGCTTATTGGGTAAGCTTAATGGGTGGGCTTTTTTTTTATTCTAGTAACTTAAATGATTTTCAGGACATTTTAAAATTATGAACATTACTGCATTTATCTGTCTCTGTGTGCAAATCAGGAAGTGAGTGTCTTCAAATAAGTGTAAAAGTCTAACTCCATGGAGACAGAAAGACATTTACCATTTAGGCCTTAAACTTGAAAAATCCAATTAAGATTCTGTTTTTCAGCAGGATTTCAGTAGTCCTTTTAGACAAAGTCTTCCAACAGTGTGCAAGGTGGGTTATGGAAATGAACTAACAGTTAGACTAAATAAGCAAAATGGGGGGAAAATAGAAAACCAAAAGCAAGATAACTATTCTGTTTCAAATCAGCAGCTTCCTAGTCTTGCATTATAGAATATATTAGTAAACTAAGTCCCACAAGTCAGGGCTAGGAATAGCCCTGTAAACTCCCACAAATCTCTACTTACCACAAGGTAATGGACAAACAGTTGCTGTTCAACTGGCAACAAAACTTTATTAACTAATAAATATTTCAGTAGGCTGTGCTTAAGTTCTGTAGATTTCAGAAAAAAAATAAATCTGCTCTACTGCTTCCTCTATGTACTGGCTGGGAACAGGGTTTGAAGATTTACTGATTTACTTTTTTTTTTTAACTGAACACTTCTGGTATCAAGAGCTTGTGGAGCAAAAGCAAAACATTAAATAACGCATTTGTTAGGATAACTTACGTGACCCTGCTTATTTGGAGACAAGTGAACCACAGGATCCTGTCTCATCAGCCTTCCACTGGGGCTTTCTCTGAAGGACGGCAGTACCTTGGATACCGCTGGCAGGTGGCAGGTTGGTTCTGCAATACAGGACACAGTGACACACTGAAGAGCAAATGCAGTGCAACAAACTAGGAAAATATGTTATTTAATTTTATATGCCATTTTTTCCTATCTCACCATTACCAAAAAACTTTGGATAACCGATATGAAACTCTTTCAAAATTAAAAAGAAATACATATTGTGACAAAACACACGTGAAGAGGTGAAGGCCCATTCCTACTTGGGATAAATCAGTAAGAATTAATGAAAAACCATCAGCCACCACCTTGTCTTTTGTTAGAACGACCTGAATGGTATCATGCCCCCATTGTCCAACAGCACTATATTAGAGCGTTAAAACAGAAGAATATTAATTTTCACAGTGTATTTGCCATAGCATCTCTAAGCACATTGCTTGAGGAGAAGATATTAAAAACCTGAATTCCTTAAATTGCATTCTACCCAAAGCATGACAATACCAAAAGTCTTCAGCGATCACTAAAATGAACACATTTTCTCCAATAAAACTACTTCACATATTTCTGTCAAAGTTAAGGTTAAATATAATTTTGTAATGGAAAAGACAGCAAAAAAAAACCCCAAAAAGCTGATGAAATCACAATGTTCCTTTAAAAATTTCTGGCTGTGAATGTGGAAACTGCACAGATGTACAAAAAGACTAAATCCGACAAAAGTGGATGGAGTTCATAACACTCATCTTACATGGACATTCATAGGTGTCCATGTACCAATGTACCTACAATTTAATTGAAAATTAAACTCTCCCTGTCCTCCTGCGCCTCCCCCCCTCCCCTCCCAAGAAAACTATGAAGGTACAGAGTGTGTTCAGATTCAGCCCATCAAGTAAGTTGTCTTCACAGGCCAAGGTCAATATTTTAAAAGAATCTCTCTCAGTTGTGCCTTTTTACATATATTTTTTTCTCCTGTGCTTATGTAATAAGTTGCACTTCTTAAAAATGCTGCTTTGACATAGAATTTGTGCTTACGGGCATCAATACTTAACAACATGCGTGCTAATTACAAATGCTTTCCCCAACACAGCTAGAGTTTTTGTTCATCTTGATCTGCAGCATTACTAGGTAAAAATCCTGCAGACAGTGGTGGCAAACAGAATGGGTGCACAAAGAACAATGCTCTTCTGTAGTTAAAAATGGGCCAGGAAGGAGTAAGTGAATTATCCCAAGTGAAAATGTGCTTATTTGTCAGAACCAAACTTTCACTTACATTTACCAGACTGACAAGAAAATCTCCAGTCAGAGACGCAGCTTCCAACTGCAACTAAATTAATGCAGGACAGTATGCAAGAGATAAAATACATGTCACTATGCATTTCTCTGCATTTGCCAAATGCTGGAGCTATCTCTTCTGACACACATATTTTCCTGTTCTTTTTGGCTTTATTTATTTATTTTGCTAATATGGTGACACCTGACATTGTAGAAGAGAACTTGCTGGCAGCTCCACTTGGTGCCAGCACCAACACACAACTGTTGGTTTGAAAAAGTAATGCTGAGCAAAAAATCAGTTTTACATGTATCTTTACCATCACACAGTACCAAAACATATGTGATTAAAAAGTGTTCTGTCAAAATGAGAACTGTAGATGAGTATAATCACAGCTTTTTAGTGAGAAGTATGGGGGGACTTGTGAGGGAGGGACTGACAGATGGCTCAGTAACCAGGCACAGCTCACTGAGGTTTTGAAAGTATGTGATCAAAGTACGTCTTCAGAACTTGGGGTTGGAATTTGCCTTAAACTCCTGCTGATCTCTCTGACCCTTATTCTGTGTTCAACACTAGTCCATTTCTATTCAACAAAACCTGTGATGCAGAAAATATGGAATTGTTTAGGCTATGGTAACGAAAACTAAAAAGAAACACAATTGCATTATTGACCACAGTGATCACATTGGATCAACACTGTTTGTAGGCAAGACATTTCTACTGTTGTCAATCTTACTGGTAGCCGCTCAGGTCAAGCCATAGGTGTAGCAAAAGGTCTATGTGCAAACACTTCAAATGAAGGCTTAACAAAGCAAATTCTCTGCACCCAGCTGTTTTCCGTAGTTAGTATGTTCCCTCAGCTGACAGTTTAATTGCTGACTGCAATGAAAAATGTATACACTGGTGCAAGGTGATTACCAAGCCATAGATTTACTCTTCACTATGTAAACTTTAATTGCATTTTTTCCATTTTGTACATGGTGTTTTTATAGCTTCAATGATCAAACAATCAATTTGCATTTATATAGAATGGGAGCATCACAAGCACTTTAGACAAACTAAGCAAAAATTAAACTAAGCCAAGCCACCCAGGAGTGCAGTAGAGGTCAAACAAGTCCTCAAAGGCAAGACAAATTAATAAGTGTGCCTATCCAACTGCTTCTAAAAGGACAGAGTGTTTCAGGGTAAGAGCATTAAGGTAGATTTAGTCCCACAATCAAATGAAGAACTGACATCAGTTCTTAGGTGATACTCACAGGTCTCAAGGAAACAGACTGCAGAAGCTAGTACATACTCCAGACCTAATTATTCATCCTTATGAACAAGGTTAACTTTCAAAGACACTGAAAACACAATGCTTAAAAGGGTTCTCCCTCTGCATGCAGAGGTATTGTCAAAGTCACCTTGTGGTTAGCACCACTTGCTCATTGAAAAAGATGCAATTACCTACCCATCTGGTCAGCGATACTATCCTCACTTCTTTGCCAGCTGGGTGTGGATTTGCCGCTACCACCCGTATCTGATTGCGTGTTCTGCCTGTCAATTGAAGCAGGGGATCTACGGCTAATTCCAAACCTGTTGTAACACCCCAAAAAAACAAAGCAGATGATAATTTTAAGTTCACATAAATCTTATATAAGGTGAAAAAAAGTGCTTTTAAGCAGCTAGTGTCAAACAACAGGGCAGACCAATTCAGAGCACAATTGTTTGAGGGATTTATAATTCTCTTCCATTTAATTTTTGTGGCAGCTCTCAGGACCCCTTTAGCATCTTTAATGCATAAGTGTATAGTACACATTAATTTACTGAGAATCTTTGTTCAAGAACATCTGGTTACAGTTCATACACTTAAAAATAAACAGACCAAAACATCCAGAAATAAAATTACCAACTTTCATTTACATAGCTGTTTACATGGAAAGGTGATCAGACCAGTACATGGTTACAGCAAATTGACCCCAATGAGTAAAACTTAAAAGTCTAAAAGCCATAAAGGGAAATGAGGTATGTTTATTGGGAAAAGTTATCAAGGATGGAGCCTCTTAACTGAGAAAGCACTCTGCAAACTAGCTAAAGTAAGCATAAGAAAGTTTGTTGGGACAATCCAATGGATTCAGTGACTTTCCTGGGTCCTAAGCAAAAGATTAAGTAAGGTCACCTCAGTGATGTGGACATATATGAAAACAACATAGATTCAGTATTACACTGCCAAATATTTTAAATAAGTGTTTATAAAGTTGACTTTATTTGTTATGGAGTCCCAAAACCTGAGGGCTACTATAAAGTCTGTAAAGTATTATTTGATCATAAAATAATTTGAGTATCCTACTGTAAACAAAATAGAGCTGCAGGAAAGCAGTGACACAAGTATAGATAGCTATTACCATAGAAGAAAGCATTATACAGAGCAAAAGGAAAAAAATTCAATGGACTTTGCTTGTAAATCCTGCTAGATTAGTCAGATGGATTTTGGAAAGCTCAGTAAGGATATAATAAACTCAAGGAGAACAATGTAACGATAAAGGAGACACATGGTGTCTCTGTGCCATACCAAACTCTACATGCCTTGCATGCATGAAAGCCTGTAGAAATGAAACCTATAATTCTGTATTACCTGAAAGTCCCTTTTAAGTCTGTTTGAATTATAGTTGGGTTCAGAGTCAGCAGATCAATCATTAAGAATCACAGAATCACACATAATCACAGAATGTCAGGAGCTGGAAAGGACCTCAAAAGATAATATAGTCCAACCTCCCTGCCATCGCAGGATCTCCTAGACCAGATCACACAGGAACTCATCCAGGCAGGTTTTGAATATCTCCAGAGAGGGAGACTCCACAACCCTCCTGGGCAGCCCGTTCCAGTGTTCAGAATTAATCAAGAATAATGTATTTTGGAGGTGTTGGGGTTTTTTAATCAGACATACTTTGAAGGAAAAAAATAAATAAATCTCAAAACTCTACATGCACAGAGTACACCTGAATTACTACAAGCTGATAATATTATCTGTATATTAACTTCTCTAGTTCTAAGCATTTAACATTATAAGAGACTTGATTTAACATCAAAATAACCACATTGTGCTTTGTACTCACTCTATTAGCTACAGACTGTCCCACATGACATCCAGTGTAAACCAGACTCTGTCCAACCATCAGAACAAGCTCAATGCTGTTATCCCATTTATTCATGTACTTGTTAACTCAAATGAATCACTAAAGAAACATCATATGACTCAGAACAACAAAAACCCACTCCAGTCCTTAAAGACAAGCAGCTGGAACATGCATGCACAGCTCCAAAATGTTCACATTTAGAAATCTGGGCCATCTAGATTTTACCCAAACGTGACTCTACTTCCCTTCTGCTCACTGCTCCCGGGTATAGCCAACATCAGTTTGATGAATAACCTGGATATATCTGCCTTCTGAATACAAAATAACCCTTTAATGCAATTTCAGTTAAATTAATGCTGCTCTTCTTCCATTCACAAGGACTAGCTCGTGTTTCACTTAAATGAAACTATTAATTCAGTAACAACTCAACAGATGCATAAAAAGTCTAAACACAAATGCTGATTGATTTTTTGAACACCGATCAGAGGTAATTTTCAAACTTGTAAGACTGGGAATTATTTTGGGTAGAATATCTTTTAATGATAAAAAAACCTGAAGTTTTTCCCAAATAACAACAACAAAACAAAAACTCCCACAAAAAAAATCCGAACAACCAAAAACCCCAAAAGGTCAAAACTCCAAGAAACCTTAGTGTGATTAAGTTGCCCCATATTAATATCTTACTTCCTATATGTTGTACTCTTGCCTAAATCCCATAATGTTCGTATGTATAGAAGCAGTCTATTTGGATTTGACTTATTTTATGGTGTGTTTTGGGGTTTTTTTTTTTAGGATTAGATATATACAAAACCACACATTTCCAATTTTATTTAATTAACATTAATGCTCTACTAATTGAGCAGCAGGAAATGTCTTTAGATTGCCTTTTACATGAAGTGGGATATTTAAAAGCAGGAATAATAACAGCAGAAGGTGCTATATTCTATGCTGCTTAAATAGCCCATTAGGGTATGCAAGAATAATCCAAGAAACTCAAAGAAGAAATCAATCTGGATTAAAAGAACAGTGGAATTGCTTAAATATACACTTTTAGATATATAGTTCATAGAAAGAAACATTATTTCAGTATTTTAAAATTTCATTTGTATGTCCTACTATCACTTTTTTCATATACATACATTCAGGCGAGCACAGGGTAACTATACAAAACACATATACATACACATCAAAACCAACCAGGACCAGTTCTTGAAGGCAATAAATTTTTTGCCTGTACACACTTTACGATAGGGACCAATAATCCTGAAAAGGCAGCAGTTACTGCTCTTACTGATGTCTGACAGAGGCTGGACTCACACCCGTGCTTCCAGTCATTTAAGTTGCACAAACTTTCCAAATTTGTCATATCATGCAACAAGAAAGAAACATATACACAAATTATGCAGTTCAGATTTTCCACACTGGGAAATCTCAGGGACAGACATACCCAAAACATGCTGGAGCCTCACTTTGGAAAGATTACTTTCAGAACATGGTACCCTCTCAGTCCCAACTCCAGTCCATTCTTCTCTCAAAAAACTTAACAACAGAATCCTACAGTATCTCTCCCCTGTTTTAACAACATATATGGGTTAATCACTGGCCAGCTCAACCTAGTACAACAAACATCACTATTGAGTTTCCCTGCAACCAGTGTCTCAGGTGAATCTCAACAGAAGACACACGTGGAACTGCAATGATTTTTAGTGATGTGACATAGTATTTTGCTTATTGAGGCAAGGGAATGTTGCCTTCATATTACACTTTTTACATGCATTTAGCCCAGTGTAAGAGCCTAGCTACTGAATGTCTCAAACCTTGTGAGATGGTAAGATTTGGGAGAGGAAAGGTGTTGATTGCTTGCTGATAGCTTAGTCTCCTTGAAGATAAGCTTTAACTTAAAGAAAGATATGAAGATAAGCTTTAACAAAGGAAAGATATTAGTCCTGTCTAGATGGGACCCTGTCTTTTTTTAAATTAAGTGTTTCTGCTGATGGGGGAGATTGCCTGTCCTGGCTCATGAGGGCTTATGCAAATCAACCTCACTTCCTGTGGAAGCAGGGATTTTCTCCCAGATATCTCGAAGGTATAAAAAGAAACAGAAAAACACTGATTGTGGTGCACCCACCATCAAAGAACTGAAGATTTGGTCTGATCCAGTCAGACGTCACTGGATCCACGGGTGGTGATAACTACTCTCTTTGTCTCTCTCTCCCCCACTGTCTTTTCCTCTTTTCTAATAAGTCCTCCTTCCTTTTCCTGTCTAAAGTTGGTTGAGCTGTAAATCTATTGCCTACTAAACATAAATCTTTATCTGTACTGTTTGCTGACTGTTTCATTAGGGAGAACTAATAAATTGGTGTGTTATTGTTCCTCGGAGTCACTGTCATGACTCTGCTGCCCCAGCAGCCCTGCCATGCAAGGACAGCTACTTTCAGGGGATCTCAAAAGATTCACCTCCCTCGTTGTCCACTAAGTGGGATGAGACACCCAGTAGAAAATGTTTAGAAAGTCCTGAGTAAATATAATTCCTGTGTATGAGAGCAGTATGGGTTGCAAAGTGCTTTTCCTATAACAACAGAACATAATAGTTAAATAAATGAAGTTTAAGAAATGGTTTTTCTTTTCTCAAAAAAGCACCCAAAAAGGAACATGCAAAGTTCATGTATCTTTCATTATTCCATTTAAATAGTGCTTCCTTGAACTGAAGCCTGTATATGCAAGGTTTCTAGGACATGTGTTTTTGCTGATCTTGCAAAATTCTCCAAGAATGTTGTAGCGAACATATGTGTATAATTAACTTAAAAGAGACAAGAGGGTTGGGATGGCTGCTGGTGTGCTCTGAGGCAGACTCAAAACAAAAACCCCAGTGACTGAAAATCCCTTCCCTACTCAAGCAGTTACGGTTGTGATGGTCTAAGGACATATGGCAGCAATACCTTTTTTTGTAGAGCAAATGACATAACCAGAGAAGAGCAGACAAGATAATGGGAGCACAAGCTGCTTTTCAGAACTCAAGGCAACACAAGCACTGCTGGCATGCACAAGCCAGGAAGTATGCAGTGTATAAAGAGTTTAAGTGCTCCTTCCAGCTGCAGAGCCCTGGACACATTTCTGTTTAGTTTCCGTACAGCAAAGTTTAATGGCTTTACAGCAAATCTCCTAACAGGAGCAGGACTTAAGCACAAACATAAATAACGATCTGAAGAGGCCTTATAGTGTCATGAATCAAAGCCTTCATGAAGTTCTGCAGCAGAGATGACCTCTTTAGAAAATCTCTTCACTCATCTTCAGTGATCTGGAGCAAGAAGCAGCCCCTCTTCAAACACAGGGTCTGTACAGCATTCCCTGGATTGACACAAAGCAGTGTCCCCTCACAGGCACCCAAAGAGGCAAAAGACAGTGCCTTGGGATGAGCAATTCCTGACAACAGTATTTAATCTTACTAATAATATAAATGTATATATTTCTAAAATAGAAAAAAGATACTTCTAATTCATAAAAGACCCAAAGCAGAATCAATTACACACAATGACCTCCACCATACTTCGGAGGGAAGCACTGCAGTATGAACTATCTGCAGTTCTGCCCCTTTACCATCTCTACAGGAAGCAATTTGGAATGTGGTAGACAGCTCTCCTACTGCCAATTATTATTTCCCTACTTGGAGATGCTTGATTTATTGCTCCTTTCAGTGCTCTCTGAAAATTATAGACTCAATTTCTTCCTCTGCAAGTTGCCCCTTACACCGACACTGGATGACTTCAGAGAGTTTGAAGATTTCTGGAAACTTGGAAGACAGAGCCTTGAAACAGAATGACTGTGAATATGTGAAAAAGATGCTTGCTGTGTATGACTTCTTAACACTTCTGTGCCTACACATCTGAAGTATTAGTTGCACTCAACACTACTTGGCTTCAACTATTAGCACAGACTGCACTCCCAAACTTGTTACTTATTTTAGAATCTAAACCCGTGAAATAAAGCAATCTGCAACATGAAACCAGTACCTTTAACGAAGATTTTTAAATACACAAAGATCCCTTTGTACAGTAACCTGAGCAGCTGTAGACTAGGATCAGAGAGAGAGGCTGGGTCACAAAGGGAAAGGATTTTTAGAACTGATTTTTTCAAGAAGCATGACAGTGATATGTGAATACAAACATGTTTTAATGTGTGTAAACAACAGCTGACAGGAGGCCATGTAAGCACTCCCTTAGTTTAATATACATCACAATAAATGGAGCAGCAAACAAAAAAGCTGCCTAAAAAAAAAAAAAAAGAGTATTAAAAAAGTCTGGTGCCTACCCTTCTGGCATAGATTTTTGTCTGTATGTGCCCCCACCAGAGGCAGTCTCGCTGGAGGAGGAGAAGTTGCTTGGAGAATTGCGGCACTGCTGCGATCTCGCTAAGGCAATGGATGAAACGGTGACATAAACGTCAGAACCGGGAGACAACCTGTTCAGAGCAAATAAACCACTTGAATCAGCAATACCAAAGAGCAGTATCATAGTGCAAAGCACGGTGGACACTAGCAGGCAAACTGCCACATCAGCAAAGAACATGGATGGCATCATGGAGACAGTACAAAGGAGGTCATTTGAAGAATCAGACATTGTCACCCTATTAATCTATTAGAAATCAAGGAAAAAGTAATCTGTAAAAAGTTGGATGCAGGGGAGTAAATGAAGAAAGGCAAGTATGGGAGGACAATGCCAGTACACGCTAGGAAAAAAACCCAGTTTGTAAAGCACTGTTTTTTCAGGTTGCTTCTAAGGAGAAATGAAGTACTACATTTCTCATCCAAATACCAAACAGAACAAAGTATTTCTAATTCTCAAAACTCTTGCCTGGAATTTAACTCTAGTAAGCTGTTTCTGCAAAGACTTCCAAGAGTATGAAGCTTATCTCTATGCCACCAAACTTGTCCCTATTAAATTACAAGGACTAAAAAAAATGTTATTTATAAATAACTTAAAATACCTCTTAAATACTTAATATTCTAATATAAAATTACATCAACATATCAGAACTCTGTTTGAAAATATAGACCTGAGTCATCTGAAGCCTCCTCCTGTCAGAGAAACGGGCTAGAATTGCAACACGTGCACCTGGGCAGAATGGCTGAAGCAGCAATATATACTGTTCAACTAGTATATCCTGTTCTACACATGAAGGCTTTTTAAAATCATTTTCTGCTTTGTGCATTTTGTTTCCCAAACATCAACTGAATTCACTGCTGGTTTGTAGTTCTTTCTTCTATTTGGTTGTGAAGCCATTCAAAACTCCTTCAACAATGTAAGCTGAATTTGAATTATACCATCCATGAACATCAAAATCCTCCTGTGACTGCAAATGTTTACTCATTTAAACTAGGAAAAATACTATAATACAGAAATTAAATAGCAGTTTAACTTTCAGCATTTAAAACTTCGTATTGACTGTAGTGAAGCAGTTGCTTCAGTACACAACTGGGTCTGGGTACTTACAAGATTTTATCCTAACCACTTAATCTGCCTGTAAAGGAGTGGAAAACTTTAGTCAGCTCTCACCAAAATGCTGTAAGAATTTTTTAAGTTCAAAAAAATCTTTTGTAAATTAAAAACAAACCAAACAAGCAAACTTGGCAGTGATTAATGTTACTTTATGTATATACATCTAAATAGTGTGTGTGTATTTACATAAAATATGCATCTCTCCCCCTCAGTACTTTGCAAAAAAGCAGTAAATTATTTTAAAAAACCAAACCAAACAATTCTTAAAATGGAAAGAGCAATAGGACTGCACCAAATATCTTGATCCTCTGGATTTTATGTCTGAAGTGCATATGACTAATAGCAACTCTTTTACCCAGAGAAGAAACACCTGACCAGCACAAGTACCATACCAAATCCAGCAATTCCTTTCTAGTCTACCAAAATGACTTCAATTTCTTACATACATATCAAGCAACAATTCTGAATATTTGATTGCAAAGAACATGTTTCAAGAATTGAAAATTTTGTCAACTGTGAGCCAAGCAGTTGATTTTCCTGGTGACAATCTTATAAAGGGGAAAAGAAAAAACTATTTTGGCTAACAAAAAATATATGCTTTCAATCACATTCACTCGTCTATACAGGCACACACATATAAATTCAGTTATGCTTGCAGAGCAATACACAGTTTAAAAGCATGACCTTTTCCCCTAATAATAATTTGGAATTTATGGCAAAAAGAGTAATTACTTCTCACATAATTTCTGTAAAATGATTTCCTACTGGAAAATGCTTACATTTTCACTTCAGATTCAGCTATGCCTTTTCTTTACTTTCCATGCCTTACCAAAAAGTCACAGCACCATTCAGAAGCAATGTCAAGATTTCAAAACTATGTCATGGAGTTAGAACTCATTTACAAAGATGAAATACCTTGAGGAAAAACAAAATCGTATTATAAATGTGTTCTGAACAACAGTAATGAACACTGAGTCAGGTAGGACATCCTATTATTTAAAGCAGTAACATATTTTGTTGTTACAGTTCACAATAGCACTAAAAACCATCAATAGTGAAAGACATTTCATTTTATATGAAACATATAAGACAAAAGAACATTAAATTAGTCTGAATAGACTTTGAGCTTCTTTGAAATCTACTGATGAAAGGCACTTAGTGAGACAAAAGAAGTACTGTATTAACAGTATGCCCCTGTAGTTAAGACATTTTCTGCTTGTCTTTTATTTATAATTAAAAAACAAAGTAAACCAAGCTATTACCTATTTCAAAAGACAGCTTTGAAAAGAAATTCCAAAATGGTTAAGTGCATGAGTCTCACATCTGAATTTAAAAACAGGCCAAGCATCCATTGCATTAAGCAGGTAGAATTACCTTGCAGCCAATTGAACAGGGATTATACCATGCATGATTTAGTTCTAACAGCTCTAGTTCATCCTGAAATGACTAGTTGAGTCTTGCCAAATATGGGAAGAAAATAATACTTTGTGAAGGCAGCAAGTGGAATGGGCATATGTTTATTTTCTTTAGTATAACAACACAGACATCAAAAGCCTCCCCCTTGCTCTTAATAAATTCATTTCCATATCATTAGCTGCAATTTTTCCCCATGTCTTCAATATGCATAGATATGCAATGCACACATCATAAGAAAAATATCAGTCTAGCATGCTTTATGCCTATAGCCTAAGGTACTTTTTGGCTATATGATCAAACCCAGGCTGCTTTCTCCTGGAGGAGCTCTGCCCCATGCAGTTTTAATTTGTGCTACAGCTTCTCCTACAAGAGCCAAACAGCTCGGAAGTAAAGGAGGCGCAGGCTGGCAGGAGACAGAAGATGGTCTCGTAGTCAAGGCATTTCAGTGCTGACTTAGCAAACTGAATTCTTAGCTTGCACTTGCTGCAGCACTCCAGTATGACCACTGGCATATTTGTTAAAAATAAAAATTTTCATTCATCGTCACTAATTGCAAGTTTCTCAAAGGCCTTATTTGATTCCAAGGCCTGATTTACTTCTGAGCTGAAAACTCACCAAAGCAGCTGAAGTCAACTGAAGCTGTAATTTGAATTTATAAAGTATTAACAGTGATGGGCATGCTTCCACATGTGAGATGCCCAAAATAAGACATAGCAAATTATTAGAACATAATTTATCTTTCTACCTTTGTTCTTAATATTACGAGGGCCAAAGACACCTCTTCTGACACAAGAGACTTGAAAATTAAGTTTAATTAATACCCATGAAGCATTCACAAAATATAGTAATGGGCTCCACTGTACTGGACAGCTTAGAGGGGAATTAGTAATTGCATCTTTACAGCAGGTTTGAATGCCATCCAGTAAACAAGGGATGGAGTAATGAAGAGGAAAATAAGATATTAAATAGCTCTTCTTTAATGAGCTGCATCCACTGTGTGAACTGAAGGAGGCAGATGTCCTCTGTTAAAAGAAATTCTTGCAATTTAATCAAAGGAAGTATCAGAAAACACAGTTACATAAGAGTTCTGAATAACATTGCATAGCAAATCTTAATTCTGGCACGCTTACCTTCCACGTGTTTGATTTTTGCAATCCTAATAATACCACAAGATGTGACAGTTCTCTGGAAACACTGACTCAACGCACTCATGTTAAAAAGGAAACCAAACCATTCAAAGAGGCAAAAAGAATATCAGCAATTCTGGGGAAGGGGATAGTGAAAGAAACAGAAAATGCAATTATGTTCTCATATTGTACCTTCTCATACCACACTTTATTCTGTATTCAGTATTTCTGTTCAACTTGGACATCACATTTCAGAAAACACATATTATAGCAAGGAAAAGATATAGAGATAGGTAACAGGACAAGCAGAGGTAAAGAATGGCTTCTGTATAACAAAACACCAAATAGGCTATGTGGCTCCACACGTTATAGAGAATTTTATCACATCTGCTTTGATCTGTCCAAAAATGAATTACATTGGATCCAGATCCGGAACTCTCAAGACACAAATTATTAGGGAATGAAGGGACACCATCTATAGCTGCTAAATACAGAGGTATAGGTGCACCTGGCTCCAGATGACCTTCACCAGCAGTCAGACAGCAGGCTGTCAGACACAGCTGGGAGTCTTCCTTTGTACTTGTCAGCTCTTCTTATGCTTTTCCTTGATCCCTGCTGATGGCCAGTGTTAAAAAAAGAGACCAACTCTTAACATCACACAGCATGGTTCTTCTCAAATGTTTTTGGAACACAAGACTTTGGCCATACAGCCAGATGGACCAACAAACCTTTTATTTCCTACTGCTACATCCTAGCTCTAGGTCCTGGTGCCAGTAGGAAAAGCATAATATATAATAATCTCGTGCAAACAACATGTTTTACTTAGAAGAACGTGATGAAAAATTTTAAATAACAAATTCTCAAACCCTGGGTGCTAAAATGCTCACTTGACAAGTGGCAAGATAGCAGAGGGACCAGCTCCAGCACTGATGGGCTCTGCAGTGCCTGCTTTTTTTCCTTTTGAACAGGTTTCCTCGATGCAAGGGGACCCACAGAGACCACGAAGAGTGGCAGAGTCTGCAATTCTCGCAGGTGTGCTCATGAGAGTGATGCTAACAGGGAGGCATTGCTGGGAAGCTGTGGGAGATTTAAATGTGGTGAATCCGTAAGTGCCACCATATTGCAGGCAGCGAGGCGGCAGCAGCCATCTAGGCAAAGCCCCGACAGCAGTGTGTGTGTGGGGAGGCTGGGCTGCACAATGCAGCAGCCTGACACAAACAGTGAGTTGTCACACAGGTCTCTACAATAAGCAAGAGAAATAGAATAAAAATGTAAATAAATAAAATATATAGAATTAAAAACAAATAATAAAAGACCAGCTACCAGGAGTCCCATGTCTCCAAGACCACAGAGGAATTTTGAAGGGAGGAAGTTTTTACCTTAGTTGAAGAGGCTTGGGTTAGAGAGTTTCACAGTGAGGGTGACAGAGCTCTGGAACAGGCTGCCCAGGGAGGTTGTGGAGTCTCCTTCTCTGGAGATATTCAAGACCCACCTGGATGTGTTCCTGAGTGACTGAGTCTAGGTGATCCTGCTCTGGCAGAGAGGTTGGACTAGATGATCTTCTCTAAGACCCTTCCAACACCTAACATTCTATGATCACTGAGCAAACTGGATATCCACAAGTCTATGGGCCCTGATGGGATACACCCACTAGTGATGAGGGAGATGGCTAGGCCATTCTCCCTAATCTCTGAGAGGTCCTGGAGAACAGGAGAGATGCCTGAGGACTAGAGAAAGGCCAATGTCATCCCAATCTTTAAAAAGGGCAAAAAGGAGGACCCGGGTAACTATGGGCCAGTCAGCCTCACCTCCACCCCTGGAAAGGTGATGGAACAGCTTGTTCTTGCCACCATTTCTAAGCATCTGGAGGAAAGGAGGCTTATCACAAGTAGTCAACAGGGATTCCATAAGGGGAAGTCATGCTTGCCTAATCTGGTAGCCTTTTTTGATGACACATGTAGATGGATAGATGGGGGTGGGGGCAGTGGATGTGCTATTTCTTGACTTCAGCAAGGCTTATGATACTGTCTCCCATGGGATCCTCACAGCCAAGCTTAAGAAGTGTGGATTGAGTGATTGTGCAGCGAGAGGGATTGGAAACTGGCTGAAGGACAGAACCCAGAGAGTTGTGGTCAGTGGAGCAGAATCTGGCTGGAGGCCTGTGACTAGTGACATCCCCCAAGGGTCAGTTCTGGGTCCAATATTATTCAATATATTCATCAGTGACCTGGATGAAGGGACAGAGTGCACCGTCAACAAGTTTTCTGATGACCCCAAACTGGGAGGAGTGGCTGACACACTGGAAGGCTGTGCTGCCATCCAGAGAGACCTGGACAGGCTGTAGAGCTGGGCAGGGAGAAATTGAATGAAAGTTAACAAGAGCAAGTGTAGAGTCCTTCATCTGGGGAGGAACAACCCCATGTATCAGTACAGGCTGGGAGCTGATCTGCTGGAGAGCAGCTCTGGGGAAAGGGACCTGGGGGTCCTGGTGGACAGGGGGATGGCCATGAGCCAACAATGCACACTTGCGCATTGGCATCTGGGGATGCATTAAGAGGAGTGAGGCCAGAAGGTCAAGGGAGGTTCTTCTCCCCCTCTACTGTGCATTGGTGAGGTCTCACCTGGAATATTGTGTCCAGTTCTGAGCATTCCAGTTTAAGAAGAACAGAGAGCTACTGGAGAGAGTCCAGCACAGGGCCACCAAGATGATTAAGGGAGTGGATCATCTCCCTTATGAGGAGAGGCTGAGAGAGCCGGGGTTCTTTAGCCTGGAGGAGACTGAAGGGGGACTCATCAATGTCTATCAATATGTTAAGGGTGAGTGTAGGGAGGATGGAGACAGACTCTTCTCAATGTCATCCAATGTCAGGACAAGAGGCAATGGGAGTAAGTTGGAGCACAAGAGGTTTAGGGTAAACAGAATGAAAAACTTTTTCACAGTGAGGGTAACGGAGCACTGGGACGGGCTGCCTAGGGAGGCTGTGGAGTCTCCTCTGAATGCATTCCTATGTGATTTGGTCCAGGTGATCTACTCAAGAGAGTCCAATGGAGGGCTACAAGGATGATTAAAAGACTGGAACACATGTCTTTTGAGGAAAGGCTGAGACACCTAGGGCTCTTTAGTCTGGAGAAGCCTGAGAGGGGATTTAATAAATATTTATAAATATATGAGGGCTGAGTGTCAGGAGGAGGGGGGCATCCTTTTCTCACTTGTGGGCTATGAGGGGACAAGGGGAAATGTATGGAAGCTGGAGCACAGGAACTCCTCATGTTGAGGTGGAACTTCTTTACTGTGAGGGTCACAGACACTGGAACCAGCTCCCCAAAAAGGTTCTGGAATCACCTTCTCTGGAGATTTTCAAGACCCGCCTGGATGTGTTCCTGGGCTATATTATGGTATATGGTCCTGTTCTGGCAGGGGGTTGGACTCAAAGATCTCCATGGTCCCTTCCAACTCCTGACACCCTGTGATCCTGTGAAGACGAGCATGGACACCTGCTTGTTTATATTAGGAAAAACATCACTGATCCAAGCTAAGCAACAGAAGATTCACATTTTATGTAACAGAACAGTTTAAACTAAAATCTATCTGCAGCAATTAACCTAAGGATTATTTCTGTCATGGTTACTGTTACTGACTACACACAGGCATCATTCAAAGTATTAAACTGTAGGGCAAGACTGCTCCAAAGTCCACAGTAAGACTTTAAACCAGTCCTAATGACTGTTCTAATTTTTACATACCATGGAATTTTACAACCAGTGCTTGACTGCAGTAATGCCATAATTCAGTTTTTCCATTTGTTTTAAAATATTGACTGTGCTCGGAAATTTTCTTGTTAGAGCCTTCAGCTTTCATCTAGAACAGTACTAAACTGCACACATCCAGCAGCACACTTTGTTCACTAGCTTTCACACTTCAAATGCTTCTTGAATCTTAAGACTGGTTCCATTTTACAGTAAAATAATTAAGAAGGTATTATCATTATCTAAGATCTCATCTCCTTATCCATTCTTTTCTTATGAAGTCTGGAAACCAAGTGTATAAAATAAAACATGAAAATTAAGAGGGAAAAAAATAAAAGCTCAAATTACATATTCTCCAAAAATATTAGCTCTGGCGTACTTTACATATATGGGGTTTATTGTTCTCCTTAATGTACCACTCTTGTATTTATTCTTCATTACAGGCTATATAGTGTCCCATGGGGACTAATTAATGTTGTGTGAGAAGCTGTAACTTGGAATTTATTGCATTTATATTATTAGATTTTTCAATCTTAATGTTGCAGTAACATTAGAGACACTGTAACATTTATGAAGTTTGGGGTTATTCTTCCTGCCTACAAATATGCACATCAATCATGAACACATTAAAGGACTCGGGATACTACAAGGAACACTCAGAATTCAAGTACAAGGTAACAAGAGTTGGGCCTCAAGTTGCGCAAGGGGAAGTTTACGTTGGACATTAAGAGAGAAGTTCTTCACAGAAAATGTGGTCAAACCCTGGAACAGGCTGCCCAGGGAAATGGTGGAGTCACCATCCATGGAGGTATTTAAAAGACATGTAGCTGTAGTGCTGAGGTACATGGTTTAGTGGTGGACTTGGCAATTCTGGGTTAATGGTTAGGAGTTGATCTTGAAGGTTTTTTCCAACCCAAATGATTCAATGATTCTGTAATACATGAAGATAATCAAATAAAGGCAACTTTAAATATTCTGTTGGTTAGTCACAGGGCTGGGCATTTGTCTGCCTTCTCAGAATCAGGGACTGTCAAGCAAGATACTCTCCCTCCCAAGAGAGGCAAGATGCTTTATGTCTACAAAGTGAAATCCTCTTCTTAGGAATGGTAATGCAGCTTTCATTTATTTTTAACATAGTTAAATGGACTAAAGTGAAAATAACAACAAAGGTAAAAAAATAAACATAATTCACTCAGTCGGCATACTTAGAGACTTTAGCTATATAGAAAGTAACCGTCATTCAAATATCACTAGCAGGTAATTCAAAAAGAGTTGTACCCATATACCCTGTACTTGGAGAACACTTTTGTACTCAAAGGGAAACACTTTCCTGTTAAGCTGTTTTTTGTTTAAATCCCCTTAAATCTTCCTCTTTTTGTCTTTTCTAAATACTTAATATTTTAATTTATTGCTGATATGTTACCATTAAAATGAGTGCTGTGTCACATCCGATACATCAGAAATTATAGTACCTGTATTTCATGATCAAGTACCTATATTTCATTTCTTTGAAATCCCACCTGCTGGAGCTACAGCTAATGGTGGTACCAGCCTTCTGTGGTCCTGAGCAGCTGCTATCAGTGCCAGTTCCCAGTATCATCCCCAATTCAGAGCAAAGTGACAAACAGATCAATTTACCATGTGTTTCTCAGCTGTCACATCCCTTAAAACATGGATCACAAACTACAGATAGCTGTTTCTTAGCAGCAGATGAGATCTGTCATTAGCATCACTGTGCCCAGATCAATAAACAAAAAATGTGCAGTGAAGAATCCCTCAATTTCTCCAACCACTTATGTAAAGAACAAATCACAGGGAGCAAAGCAGAGCAGAGAACCATTGCTGCTACCTGGACCAGAAACAAGCTCAGATTCCAGCACCTCCTGAAAGGTGATCTTTATGCTTTGGGAAGTATGAAAGTTAGTGGTGAAAAATTAAGAGAGATAGTACTTTAAAAGAACTATGAAAATCTCCTTGTTTATTTTATAGATTTTATACAATAAGAATATAAGTATCTGAGCTTCCCCAAAAGCAAAGCTTTCTCTTATAATGCAAAGACAAATGAGTATTAGAGTGAGGTTAATGCTTTCTTTTTTTTTTTTTTTTTTAATATTTTTCCTTTCAGTATTCCTTTAAAATGACAAAAATGTATTTTTCTTTAACTGGAAACACATTAACCTTATGCAGCTGCTGTTGTATTTAAACTTGATCAAGCCAAGACTAACATGTTTAGCAGATCAGAAAGATAAGACATTTTTTCAGGCAACCAAAAAACTCCCAGACAAACTTAAAAACCACTTTGATAATGTACTTTTAAGAATGAATAGATCCTATACAATCTTTTTTGGAACAGTAGTTTAAAAATACTCAAAAGGATGTCTAGAGAAGAAAACCTCACCTACAGGCCTTGAAAGCAAAGGAAACAAAGTCTAAGTTTCACTTTTTGAAAACAAATACCAAGTATACAGAAATGTAATTTTTAGATTGAAAACATTTGTCAGGTCATAACCCCTCTGAGAAGTATCCAGAGACTGGATGCTTTAAGTGTGTGATGTTGCCCACACAAGATTTTATGCATAGGAACAACTGAGTTAGTAGCACCCTACCCCCTGGTGCAGCTACAGGCTTATGCTCCTTGTCATGGATAATGGAATGGCCAACTTGAGACTCTAGACAAAGCTCTTTACCATGAGGAGATGGAAGTGACTGAAAAAACCAGCATCTCAACTGGACCTAATCTGCCACTGCCTTAAACTTTGCCCAGGTATTACTATGGCTTCTGTAATTACAGGGTGAGATTCTACAGCTGTAACAGGCAGATACACGCTGAGCCACGCAATATTTATGTTGGCCCAAATATACCATTAGAGAGCTAAGTCCAGTGTCTTATAGGCTACTGCAGCCTTTTTTCACAGTTTTCTTAGGTTGTCTGGGAAATTACTAGGGCTTTCAGTATTGATTTTCTTTTTTCATTTTTTTTTTTCCAAATGCAGACTGATGGGAGCCTTAAAGTATTTATTTAACTTACAGAAAGCTACAACTCAGGGGGCACTCTCTAATGGGGCTGAGTGAAGTATGACAGTAGCTAAGGAAAAAGAAAGTAAGGAACTTAAGTCCTTACCAACAACTATCATTTCTTAACAAGGTGTTCTACACAGAAGCTTCCATTTCACCATGGCAGTTTATTGGTCTTGGCTGTACCATCTTTGAGTTGTTTTTTTATCTTTTATCTCCAGTTGTTTAGGATGTGAAAAAAATGTTTTTAAGCATTAGAACTCTACATTTTCTACAATATGCATTGTATTTCCACTGCTTTATACTTTTCAGCAACATAAAGCACAATCAGAATCTGTCTACAGCTTTTTTTTTCCTTAAGACATTGTCCATGATAAGAAAGACAAGCTAAGAGATTGTTTCCTTCAACAGATCTCTTTGTAAATACAGAGACAGTGACAGATTTGTATAGGTAACAAAAACAATGACAGTTCATTTGAATACTATCAAATACATCTTTTTCTGAGCAAGAATGAAAATAGTGTGACAGGATGTGCCTGATACTTTTATCTTAGTAATAATCACTTTCTTGTTTAATAAACAATAACAAACCAACAAAAAACCCAAAACACCTTGAAGAAATGCAAACTTAAAGCAATCTCTTCTGTAGCCTAAAAGGTTTCAGAACTCCCCTTATCAAATTTCCTTCCTGTGCTGTCAGAATTTTCTTACTAAACACTCTGTTAGATGCTATTTTTTCTTTGGGAGCTTTAGGTGATTTTAGCAAGATTATAAATAAGCTAAAATTTGAATTTACTTCTTCAAAAGGCAAAAGTTCAGGAACACTTAAGATCTAAAACTTTGACTGTAACCCATTTAAAACTTAAATAACCATGTATCAGTTCTAGAATTACCATCCAACACAGAGAAACAGAGCCTAACAATCCTGTAACACAGCACTCTGTGATTAATCATGCCAGGAAAGGTATTTCCTTTTGGCTGATGTTTCACTCGTATTCATGTTGCCTTTTGACTAATTAAAACCAAGATTAAAAGCAGTCTACAGATGCTTTGATAAATCTATTGTGCTTTTTTTCAGACAGGATTCTGAGCAGTAATGGAAAGCCGTTAGTGCAGAAGACACGTACCTCCGGCTCTCCAACGGGCGTCCGTCACTAGAGATGCTGCGGGGGATGTTGGCTGCTCGTTCTGGGGGTGGCATTTTCCCTTCTCCTTTCCCAGAGCCAATCCTAGATGCTACTGGACTTTGTATTTGGGATGGTACCTGTGCCACATGAGATCCCTGTCCTTTGCTTGCATTTCGCTGCCACTTGTTATTACTCCTGAAGGGAAATTTGAATTCATATGACATTCCTTCATTCACCTTGTATTCCATCACTGGCATACGGTAGTTTTCTGAAGAACTCCTGGAAATGAAGGAATTTAACATGCTGCTATAAAAGGTATATATCCTGTTCAAGAAGATACGAATCTCAAGACAGTGCTGATTCATTTCTACGAAAATTTAAATGTATTATTTTGCTTATCAGAAAGATGTATTTAAGAATTTTTTATATTCTTAATCTGATTACTAGGTTATAAAAGTAAAAAAAAAAAACAAAACAAAAAGGAAAATCTGCTGCTGGAAGTTTATCTCCTCTTCCTAATCTGAAGTCACAGGTTTCAGAATTTACCTGCACCGAGACCTGAAAATAAGACCTGAAAAGTTTGTTCTGAGATAAAATTTTATGATATAGACATACATGAAAAAACAAGAATCCCATGAAATAATGCAATACACTTTACTTTCAAACATCTTTAGCTTTGGAGTAACTCAGCTGATAAATTTGCACATTATGAAAACAAAATAGTTGTTAAAAATTGTAGATGTCAAGCCCAGAAGACACCCATTGCTTCCTGAGGATGTGCAGGAATAGGGCACCATGAAAACTGGAAAAAAAACAGTACATAAGCTAATGCAGCCCACATAAGCTGCACGGTAAACTTCTGCATATGTTTAAAACAAGATTTGGAAAGCAGGTGTGACTCTGATGAGAATAGTTTTGGGTTTTCTCTTGACAAATGTATATACCTTAATTTAAGGTTTGTTTGTTGGCCTTTTTTTTTGTTATTACTTTGTTTAGCTACACATTTAATTATCTAATAGGAAGGAAAACTAAACAGTTCAAAATTTTCTACTTCTAGCTCTTATTCTAAATGATCACACCAGGAGTGCTGAGGAATAGCAATATATTTTCCCAGTTAAAATACAAACAACAAGTTGTTTTCTGGCTATGCTGGCATTAGCCAATTGTGCAGTCTAATAGGCGCAGATGAAGCGGAACAGTCAGTACTGAGGTCTTGTTGTCCACAGTATACACATTTTGTGGTTTTACTCTGGCCTAACCTCTAGTCTGGATCTGCAAATTAAGTTACCAGTTGGAAGGCACGAGGTGTGCTTCTGGAGCACATGTAATTCAGCTTCATCCGAAAGGAAATTTCTCTGTCCTCCTGGGCCACTCTGTGACGTGAAACACTGCACAGCACATGGGGATGATCAGGAGATTATACCTTCATTTTTTATTTTTTCTTCCTGTTTTATGCCTCTGCTATTCTTTCCTAAGTTATTCTATACTTTAGTATTTAGGGTTTCTTTTTTCTTTCCAGAAATAGTTATGGTTTAAGAAGCAAGAATACACAATTTCCTCTTGTTGTTGTATCCTTAACTTCAAGGTCAGTAATCAGTCCACTAAGTAAGTTCAGTGGCAATGTTTTAATAACCACATTTCAGCAGTTATAACCATAACAAGGCTGCCTCTGTGCAGGGCATTATATTATTAATCAGGGTATTTGGATGTATTTTTGTATCTGTCTCTGACCTTGTACAGGTATCTGTCAGCAAGTCATCTAACTGTGCCCCTGCTCTTCCTCCAACTTATGCCAATCAATTTATTAGGATGGGGACTGCTTCTCACAAGAATGTACTATACCAAGCAGAACTGATTTTCATTTTAGTTATGGTCTGTAGAAGTTACTGTAGTAGAAATAGTAAATGACCTCCAGAGGACATAATGAAAGAACTCCAATTTTGGAAAACTAATTGTCAAAAGAGAAATTGTTTTGTGCAAAGTTTTAAGCCTCTATTAATATGTGCAGGATAGCACAAATACAGTTCCTAAACCTTAATGATTTTGTATACAGAGAGCAGAACAAAGAGGTGCTTTATGAAATTTTATAACTACGCAATAATCCCTCATAAACATCAGCTCACTACAAGACAATAAGAAAATTCACTGAGGCTGAGTACAGTATTTCAAAAAAGTGCAGTAATTTCTTTTCCTCCTAAGGGTTTGGATACAATAAAACTAAGCCTGCTTTTGGTTGCACTTAATTTAGTTCAGGAATAATAGGATCTGTGCTTTCCATGCAGATTTTTCTGCTCTAATCCTTTTGCTTTGATTGCAGCTGAACTTTCCATTTGCTCAGGCTGCTGAATACTGTACAAAAGCTTTCCAAATACCTTATGAGTGACCTTATGCCACTGCTCGTTTTAATCCCTGACGTATTCAATTTTCCACTAACAACTAAATGACAAAGGAAACTTTTTTTTCTGCTCCTGTTTTGCTACCACTTACAAGATCAATTAATGTGGCTCACAGTAAAAACAAATGTGTATTCTTCTTTGATGTAAGTAACAAGATCTTTGCTTGGACACACAATTTCATACCAATATAATAAACAGGCATTTAAGTTCACCCCTAACCTTAAGTATACAAAGATTGAGCATCTACCCCTATAAAGATATTGCCTGATTAGAAACCAGCAGTATAACATGCTCTCTCAGTCTCTCATTGCAAGAAACATTAAATTTAACTTTGATAACTGTACTTGATGCTTCTTTGCAAATTGAGCATAAACCTTGAGCTAGCCTACAGGCAAATTTAGTTTATTGAAGATCATTCCATTATAATCATATAGCATTTGCAAGATAATAATACAGCATGTCAGGAATATGGGAATCAGATTTAGTGGTGTGGCTGAATGCTACAGACAACTGCAGAGTTCAGATGGGAGCAGTAAAAATTCTAAACATCTTTAGTGTGAGTTCAGGAAAGATGCAGGGACTACATGTCCAATTCGAAAAAAAACCACCAACCAAAAAAACAAACCAAAACAAACAAACATAAAAAAACCACCACAAACCAGCATGTATTACTGCTCATGTCTGATCAAGCAACATTCTGAAGCTATAAAAGCAATAATACAGTTGACACAAGCCTCAGGTTTAACATGGATGGAAAGTGAGCGAGCTGTAGGAAGATTCACTACAGAGTGCAGAATTAATAATCTGCACCAATGTCTCTGGCCAGTTCCATACCTCTGATAAACTCTCATCATTTAAAGCCCTATTTATTTAAGTAGAAGAATGTAATTCTATTCAAAGCTTTCTATGATTTTCTGGTTCTTGCAAGAATTACATCCTCAGGCATTGCAAGCTACAGACAAATGGGAAAGCAGAGAGGGGAATACACAATTTTGATACATCATAAACACGTAACTGTCACCAAAAAAGTCGATTTCCACGTTCAACTCCATGGAACTTAAAAGATACATAAAATTCTTCACACCTTTTGTTAAACAGTGGCATTCAACAAATATTTTGTGGGGACTGAAACACAAATATGAGCAGTTTTTCCCTCCCTCTTCTTTCACCTTACAATCCTAGATGTTATCTTAAAATTACACCATGGATTCTGGAGGTTAACATTCTGTGGTGTTTCTTTCCCTGCTGGCCCCACAGATCAAGATGTAATTTCAGAGCAAATGTAGCTATTAACCCATACCTGCGTGGTGTGCAGTCCTCATATGGAGGGACGATGACGACCTTCACCGTTACCGATGTTCTGAGAAGATCGATCATCTGCTCGTGGCTCAGGGTGGCTACAGCCACCTTGCAGATTTCCACCAGCCGGCTGCCTTGTCGCAGCCCTGCCTGCCAGGCGTAGCCATAGGGCTCAACATCTGCCACAATACCTTCATAGTTTACATGGAAACCAAGCTGACCCAGACCATTCCTACGCAGAGTCATCTCCACTGTTTCACAGCCCTTAGTCACAAGCTATAAATTGAAATAAAGACAGAAATTAATGCACAGGGAGACCTCTGATGCTAATAGAGGTTTAAGGGATCTATTTTTGTACAATCAACCAACTGCCAAGACAACAGTAGAATGTGATCAAGGAATATATATCACAGGTCTAGATCACAATACACAATACACAATCAGCTGAAATGATTCTTTTTTTTTGTCACTCAAACTAGTATTTTCAGTGGAGTCTGGTTGCTCAAGTTCTGCCTTGATACTTAGAATTTCAGAAGATACAGAAGATAGAATTTCAGAAGGTACATGGCAGCACACAACAAAAAAACACACGGTAACACAAGCATCTCTAGTTTATCTTTTATGCTTTAGTAGCCAAACAACCTTTCTACAATTCTATGTGTTTCGGCAAACTGAAGAATTAATTTCAGTCAGAATGTGGTCACAAACAGCTACTAAGCGCAGTAAATGCGTGTCTATGTCAACTCTTCCGTGTACCATGAGCACAAATACCATAAGGACCAATTAAATAGGGCCTAGTACCCCCCGTCCCCCCCTTTTTTTTTTGTCAACTACAACTACAGATGTGACATTGCAGGTGAGACAGTGAAACAACACATTCTTTCCTAACTTAATTGGATTAAAAAATGGGCACAGTTGTTTTATAGACAGGTACCATGAGTCACTGCATTTTTTTTTCAATGAGCTTTTAGTTTATCACATACATTCAGGGAATCTAAAGGTTGCAACAGGGATTGGGACTGCACCCTGCTAGTAATGTCATAAATCAAAGATATTGCAGCTTAATTTGAAACGAGATGCAACAAGCCTATAAAACAAGACAAATGGAGGGAAAAAAAAAAAAGAAAAAATAAATAAGGTGAAATTTAGTATTTATTACGTGGGAGTAATTCATGCATCTGCAGATCCTGCGCTTACTGATTTTTTGTAAAATATATTCAGACATTTTTCACACACACACAGACACCAAGCTGAGATTGGACAATATATGACAGAAGTGACAGCAATAGTGGATTTTGAGAAATAAATGCAGAAAAGTCCTTATAGATTTAATGATAATTAGAAGGGTTTTAGGGATCCCAACCATCACTTAAATTGAAGCCTTACTTTGTAGTGAGGTGAGAGGAGAAAGCAAAGGGGAACCAAACAGAAGAACACATTCTAACCTCCAGCCTTTTGACGATCTCTTTGATATCATCAATGTTGCTGATAAAGCTCTCCAAAGAAACACATTCACCTCTCTCATAGAATATCTTGATATTTGTGTCCGTTGAAGTCCACCCTATCACATCTCGACAGGAGCAATTGAACACCACACTTTTTGTGTCCTGTTCAATGAGCACTACAAACTCATTAGAGATGCCTAGGAGACAGTCTATTTCCATACCCTTGCTGTAGTCTTTTGCATGGATACTCCATACAATGGCACCAGAACTATAGATCTCTGCTCCTGGATAAGGCTTGGACTTTTCTTTCTTTTTCGAAGCAAGTGAGATGAAGGGGAACTTGCCAGAAGGATCAATAGGTGTGTTGGTGACATTCTTCTCTGCCAAGTCTTTCAAGTACTCTTGACGGGTCCTGGTGGCCATTGCACGAAACTTTTCTGATTTATGAGCAGCATTCTCTGCATTAATGACTTTGGCTAGTAAGAAGTCCCTGAACACATTTGATTTAGGAAATGTGACACCTTTAGGAATAGGTGGTCCAAAGGATGGTACATCTCTGGATCTTGTCACAGCAACGCTGTGAAGAAATAGAAGAAAAAGGAAGAAGTAGTGTTTCACTGTATACAAATTCAGCATTTCTAGAATACAGGCAATACATTTCTTCTTTTCCTTAAATCCTTTCCCTTCCCCCCTCTTTTTTTTCTTGGCAATATGTCTATATTTACATTTTAACGTTGCCAATGTAGAAATTATATTCCCCTTACTGTATAAGCAAAAGGCCATTTATTTTTTCATCTAGTTATTTTTGATTCATCCTTAGTATCATAGCTTAAAGACAGCTTCAAGTGCAAAATCATGTTTTCTTTGGATAATCACTCATGTATGGTAGTTCTGACTTTTTTTGTTGTTATTTTGTTGGTTTACTATAAAGAACATTTCTAAAACGTGCTATTACAAATGCTCGCTTGTATTTTAGCTACCTAAGGTTGAAAGACTCATCTGAAACCAATTTGATATGTATGATTGATACTAGAAATATAGATAAATGGATATGTTAAAAATATAAAGACAGAAGTCCAGTTTCACTGTGAGAATCACCTTTGGTAACTAAATGTATATGCCTATCACATTACTAGTTATATTTAAACTTCTGGATCAAGAACTGAACGAACTAATATTGTGCACTCATGATGGTATCAAACTCCAAAAATACTAGTAATAAGAAATATCTTAGAAAACATGATATTAGAAACAGAGACATATATTAGAAACAGATGCTTTCTTTTTGAACTCTTCTTTTGCTTTCTGTACCAAGTGAAAGACTGACTGACAGTAAGATGGCCTCAGACAATGCCCATAAGCTTAGCTATGCACGGTGGACAATTTTCTTTTGATACAGAGCAGATGAGAGTTGTTCAGCATCACTGAAGAGTTGTCATTCCAGTCCAGTATCATTCACTTGGTAGTCTGTCCCAAAGATAGACTGACAAATGTACTTCAGCAGTTCTGTGGCAAAGAATGCTTCAACAGTTCAAGTAGGATTTATCATAATATCTATAACTGGATATGAAAAAGCATTAAATGATTTTGACCAAAATACTGTGGTAATGGAGTCTAATACAGAGAAAAATGGGAGCCTGAATACACTAGAAATGTATGTGGTGTTTTATATGGAAGACTGGCTGATATTATTGTCATACTTCGTTATAAATTTTCGGAATCACAAAATCATATAATAATTTAGGTTGCAAGGGACCTTAAAGATCATCTAGTTTGAGCCCCCTCCTGCCATGGGCAGGGACACCTCCCACTAGACCAGGTTGCTCAAAATCTCATCCAGCCTGGCCTTGAACACCTTCAGGGATGAGGCATTCGCAACTCCTTTGGGCAAGCTGTTCCAGGGTCTCCACCAACCTCAGAGTAAAGTACTTCTGTCCAGTATCTCACATAAATCTACGCTCTTTTAGTTTAAAACCATTATCCCTTGTCCGGTCACAACAGTCCCTGATGGAGAGACCTTCTCTATCTTTCCTGTAGGCTGCCTTTAAGTACCATAAGGCTGCTGTAAGGTTTAAGTCTTAAAAATAATCAGAAAAAAAGTCCCCCCTCTCCTCAAACCATTAATATCTGAGATTGAAGAAATACTAGCAAAGCTTGAGGTGGACACATAACATAAAGAATATATATTAAGTTACCCAATCTTTAACCAAATCATCTGGTTTAGGGTGATGGGGTGTTTTATTTGCTTGCTTATTTTGTTGTGGGTTTTTTTGGTTGATTTTGTGGGGGTTTTTTTAGCTATATTTTCTGGCAAGTGATATTGAAAGATGTCACTGACTTATACTGGCATACATTTGAAGGAAGTACATCTAAAACTATGCAATAGGAGGTGTTCATGATGTGACCATTTCACTCCTGAACATCTTCAGTGGTCCTAAAGTGTCTGTTATTAAGAAATAGATGTCTAAGCATTAAACACAATTATGGAATGCAATGAAAAACTACCAGTAATATTTCATTTGAGTTGGTTTTCGATATTATGAGTCACAAGGATAAGAATTAAATCTTTAATAAAATGTTGGAACAGTTCTGGAAAGCAAACGCAGAAACAATATTTTGAAATATTGTTTATCTTAGTTGGGAGGGAGAATAATTGGCGAAGCTAATGCTTGATCTTACTCCTTTTATGTAGCTTTTAATATCAATTCCAGCATGTTTTAATGCTATATATCTTCCTGTTTTGTCTAGAATTATGAATCTATGAAACTGTTCCAAATAATTCAGTAATAAAGAGGTCAAACTCACTTTGAGAAATTTCCTAGAACAACTTCTCAAAATGGAATTCTATAAATTTAAATCAAGTGTTTATGCTAAGAGGACAAAAAAAAAAAATTAATCTTAAAGACAGTACACAAACATAAAACTGACAACTCTGTCAGTCTCCTGTATAAAAATGAACACTGACACTCCTCTCACTAGTTTTCCTCCTACCTTTTCCCCTTCCCCTTAAAATTAAAATAGGTAGCATCACTAAAGCTGAAATTCTCAAACATTATCCAGTATTAATAACCCATAAGGTTGCAGCCCTTGCAGTTGTGACCACTTGAAAATGATTCACAAGTCTGAAGGACTCATACGAATCAATACAGAAATAATCTTCTAGAATATTCTTAATGACAAGAACTAAAGGGAAGTCATAATGGAATTTAAAAAACATTCGCAAATGCTTGTTTACACACAGAGACACCACTGATCTCCTCATTGGGTATGCTTCCTTTACATAATCCTGCATGTTCATTTACTCTCAAAGTAGTTTTTTTAATTAACATAATCCTAAATCTCCTCAACCCCCATCTTTTTGTTATTTTTCCCTATTGAGAATTTCAAAGGGAAATCATATCTCCCTTTGCACTCAAGTTCCACGTTTGCAGTGAAGCTAGAGATGGGTACCTGTAACAAACACTGTCGGTACAGGGACCGTGCACTCTGACAATGACAAAGACGTGCTGGAAGTGGGATCGAATGTTCTTTGGGCTGAAGGGTTGTGCTCCAGGCTCCTGGAAAACTATTGTCACAATATCATTTCCAATATGTCGTTTTCTCAGAAGCTTTAACAACAAAAGAAAAAGGATAGGTTAAAAGGCAGTCTTAAACACCAACAAATTTTAATTTATTTCTCATTATTAAAACTATTATTCATTAAAAAAAAAAAATCCAAATAATACTTCTAGTTGAAAACTTAAACTGCTGAAAATTTATATGACAAATAGCAGAATGTTAGTTATTAATCCAACAAACTGCAGGCATGGGTATTTTTGTAGCAATTTAATTTCTACATGTAACATAAAGGAAGAACTTCTGAGGAAAATTTTAAGCTAAACAAAGAGGAAAAACAATGACAAAACCTGCTGATATCACAGTAATGAGTGATACTGAAATATTTGTCATTGTCCTTAAGACATTATATAATAATCTTCTTATAGGCTCCTTTCAATATATTAAAGACTACAGTAAAAGAGAAAAGTAAGCTACAAAGTATAACATCTAGTGTAGAAAAGTGCACTAAAGAGAATGTTATCTTTCACTGCTAAAGGAAATGTCTATTTTATTTGCAGAAACACAAAATAACATAGTTTCTAGAGTAAAATGTGCACACATCATACACAATGAGAAGAAGACTTGGTACTTGAGAGTAACAATGTTTACATTGTTTGTTATATACTGTAGAGCTATTGTTTACATAGCTCTTCAGTATAATAACATTTTAAACAACAAAAACCAAAGAAAGCAGGAAGGGTTGTCTCGTGTTCTTGTGTAGTGTGCCTAGGCACTCGTCACCTTTCACTCTCTCAATATTACAATATGATGAATGCAATATAATGGACTGGGCTGCAGAAGGTTAAAAAAACATGTCAAGTACACTATGGTCCTTTTGATGCAAGATATATTTATTGATTTCATGGATGTTCTACTGAAGTAACTGTAAAATATTTACATCACAGTTTCAGTTAATAATGCATAATTAAACAGAAGACAGTCCTATGGAGAAAAATCTACCTATTATGTGTACCTACAATGATCTGCTTTGCCCACTTTCCCAAGACAGAGATGGCCAGTTTTGTGCTTGCTATTGTTTTTCCTTGCTTTTGAAGTTTTTCATTATTACTAGATGGAGGCAAAGTTAATTCTAAATAAGCATGGTGTCTTACCTGTTGCTTGTTGTTTGGAGTATATGGCAACATAGTAGAAACATGGAACATGATTTCATAATCCTTGTATGTTGTGAATAGGGAGTGAGTACCTGTTGAATCAGCTTCAGTTAAAAAAAAACAACAAACAAAAACAAATAAAAGAATCATTAAAAAAAGCCAAGTCTCATTATTATCAAAGAAAATAATCAGGCAAGACAAGAACTCCTATTCATCCTTGATCCTCACTGAAATGTCAGCAAGTAAAAACTTTTTTTATTTTTCCCCTGCCAATGCAAATGACACATACAGATGTCATGTATAATTTCGGGTAGCTTTCCCAGGGAAGAACTTTTTAGGAATAGGGAGTTTATACCAGTAAACCCCAAAGAATGCCTATTTAAGCATGAAAAGCAGTAACATCTGAAATAATTTTCAGACACCACACAATATCTCAAGCTAATCAGAATGAAACTGAACTTTAAAGAATGTGAAAAGGACTTCAGAAAGGAAGGTTAGACAGGTACTGCAAATGAATACCATGAGCTCAAGCATAGTTGAATATCAGTGGACATACAACCCACAATATCTCAAAGGACAGAATGGGTTCTTTGAAACATAAATATCAGGACTCTAAATTCAGTGTCATGAAGTTAGATAAAACCCTCATTAGAACAGGATAGGAGCAGTCAAATACTCAGATAGGACACTAGCATGCTTACAGCTGATAATGGAAAAAGCCCACAAGAATGACATTAAGATGCTGGTATATTAATCAAAGGTTTACTTTTGCTGAAATGCCTGGTTTAGGTTCTGGCCACCCTATTTTAAAAGTTATAGAAGAAAGAGAAGAGATTCAAAAAAAGGCCACAAAAATAATGATGGAGATCGTGGAGATGGATACATGGATACGTGGATGGAGAGACTTTCATGAAGAGAGAAAATTGTAAAAACAAGGATTATAATGTATAGAATAATGATTTTTAAAAAAATGCAGAGGGGATATTATTTAAGTTTATAAAGTGTTGGTTGAAGACAGTACTTGATTAGAGGCAAACTGGGAATTTATCTTTTTGCTTTTTCTTTCTCTCTCAAAGGAAAAAAAGAGAGAACTTGAAAAAGGCTCACCACTAATTTAAGTAATAACACATTTAAAGCTGAAATACTGATGTATTCTATGAAATGTAACTGCTGTCCACACTGCAAAATGATGGTTTTCAAACAGAAATTTTAAAAAAAATGAGGTTTAAATATGGAAAAAAAATTTTTTATATAAACACGTTACTTTATTATATAATCCCAGTTATTTACAGCAATGTCTTTTAAAAAGCTGTTAAATACTACACCTTGCCAATTTTATTACCAGAGTGAGCATGTTACTAAGGAGATAATAACTCTGAGATTTGTGATGCATTTATAACAACATAAATGTGTAGCTTAATTATCCAGATTTTAGGTATAAGCTTTGACAAGAATTTCTTGTTTTCTGTCATATTTGGGATAATAAAATAGGAGGTAGCTTTGCTGTAAAGACTGCAATGTATTACATAAAATTCTATGGAAAAATTTCTACATTATAGCTGCGTAGATATTTTGCATTTCTGAATCTTCTTTGCACACTAAAATGGAAATAAGGGGAAAATAAATTCCTAGATTATATATATATATAAAGTCTCATTTATTCAATGTTTCAAGGAGATCGGGCTCTTCACTGAACAATGCCATAATGAAAAACTAGCTAACTTCTAAAGATCTTCTTTTTAATGCTAATTACAAGACCAGGACAGCTGAAAGGGAATAATTTCATCTTGCACTTGGCTTACTGCAGCCTTTATCCTCTGCCTGATCATTACAACACATGCTGAAGGAGACAGATGCACCTGAAAGTCACCTAAGCATCTACATGACTTCTTACTGGCTTTTTTTAGTCTAGCTGTAAATACGCTCCTTTGTGCATCATCTATCTATAAAGGATATAAAAATATTACAAAGAACTGGAAAGGGGGAGCAGGTGCAAAAAGAAAGGTAAGTGGGTAAGAAAACAGATGGGGGAGGGGCCCAAAAGGGGCTGAAGGTAAAGAATAATTAAGCAATTGTGGAAAAAAACCAACTTTTCTAGAACAACACCTATGCATTTAAGACAAACTTTCAACTTTCCTGGACGAACATTATTTCAGGCAAAAAAGGGTTCTTTCTCAGAACGGCACTGGTTCTGCAAAATCAGTAATAATGCTCCAATCCAAATGACACATTTAACGATTAATTATTTCTAAGTACTTCACAGCTTAAATCCCTGTTATTTGAATCCAACTACAAATGGAAGTCTATGTCCACTACAGACTATACATCTTTCTTGCCATTCAGGCTATTTCTTTCTTGCAAGTCTAGAATGCATTTTCTGAAGCACAACAGAATAATTACAGGTGTTTGCTTTTAATCTAATCCCTGCCATTGCAGTAAAATTCAAGACTGCACACTGGAGTAGTATCCATCATTTCAAGGTCAGAACTGTATGCCAGCACTGTAATCTACTTTCACTTCCTTGTGCTTAACTGAGGCTTGAGGGAGCGACAAATTCATTAGCACCTTTTTACACTGAAGACATCCCCTTCTGCTGTCATTTCATGGAATACCTACTGATACTGCATTCTTAGTCTTGACCTATTACTGTATTTGTTTCTTTTGCTGAGGGCTTACCAAATCTTTTCCTTCTGTCATTATTCACCTTCAAAAATCAACCTTAGGTTTCTGTCCTTCCAATGTTTCTCAGCTAGGACTTGCTTGTTTCTCAGCAAGGACTGTCTTAACAGACTCCCACATAAGCATTTTTCCCAACACCAACAGCGCTCAGAACTGTGACTGACACCAGCAGCAAGCATATTGCTGATAAATTAACCTCACTGAACCCCAGGACTTTGTCAGATTGCTTCTACAGTGGCTTTAAAACCTCTGCACTAGACTACAATATAAAACACCCAGTAAGAGTATAAAATCTACCTCACTGTTTTAAAGGAAAACATGTTGCAATTAATTGCAGAAAAACAAAAAGGCAGAAGGAAGAGCCATTGCCACAGACTGCAGCACTGCTCACTAAGAAAGGCAAAGAGGCAAGGAATTTCAGAGCTTAATGTTGTTCCTGTGTATCTTTGGTTAAAAAACCCTGCCTGCTTTATTTCTAGTTTCTCCTAGTTGTTGCCTCAAATTCAGCACCTGACAAACCTGCTTTCCTGTTATGCTCAAGGACTACACCAAGCACCCATGTTTAACTTCTGTAATATCCAAGTTGTTTTCAGACACTATTTCCAAGAGCAGAATCCTTTACTTTGCAACATACAAAAGTGTATGTGTAACACAAACATGGATAAAACACAAGTAGACTCCCCACCATCCCCATTTCTGCTTCTCAAGCAATTGAGGAACCTCTGATCTCCTTTTGCTATTTGTGTCTCACTGAATGACTCAGACCCCAAAGTCATCTATTCTTAATTCCATGTGGTTGAAAAGATGTTAAATAGTACAAGTTAGGAAGGTAATTTATCTGTATTACTTCATTAGAAACATTGATATTTACTGACAGCCCCTAAATGAATAATCAATTTGAAGTCCATTCATTTCCCAGATTTTTAAACTATTTAATATTTTCTGTGCCTTTTTTATACTCTTCTCATGTCTTAACCAAAATGTCATGCTGTAGGAATATCTAATACAGAAAACTACCATTATTAGACATATTAGACAATTTATAAACTCCTACAAATCCCATTAATCAGTCTGCTTCATTTCCTGCACCAACCATGCCACACCACTGCTGGGGACACATGCCAGGTTACCAGGTCTAGCATTATCCAGCCACTCCCATTTACCAATTTAAAATACTGAGAACTAAGATTAAGTGAGGAAGAGGGAAAGAAAGCATGCATCACAACTAGAAAATAAAGTAAAATGATTAAAGTTGTAATTTGAAAGATCACTGGGATGTTTATTACTTTTAAGTGATGCCCACAAACTTCCTAGCAACTGTGGGATAGCTGACATTTTCAAGCTCTATTTCTTATCCAAAGTCTGCAGGTTGCCAGCAGATACATTGCTTCCCCTCTGGTAATTCTAGAAATATATAAACAAAACTTTAAAAGCAGCATCTCTTTTCTACAGTAGCACTGGCAGAGATCCAAAGCTAAAGGCCTTGAAGGATCCAATAGACTTAAACATGCATGAGATTCCTCCTTGGCTCTGTTATGGATACTTACCAATTAGACCCCTAATTCTAAAAATTTCAAACAACAACTTTTCTGAAACTGTCTTTTGATAGAGCAACTTTACTTTCATAAATTTGCATTAATTATAAACATCTTGTGAAAATTCCCAGAACCCACATACATATCAGCTTCCCTCTGCACTGAGAAAATGTTACCATCATGTTACATCATGAATCTGCTTTTCACAGGTTGCGAAGTATTGTCAAAGGTACAGAACTAGCAAAGCAGCCTTCATAGCTCTGACCCTTCTTGCAAGTTAATGAACAGACTTTTGGTTTTAAGAGCATCTTTGCAATCATCTGTGCTGACATTAAACTGAATTTTTATACTGGAAATTTTATCCAAGTCATGAGACTGCAAGAATTTCATGACAGTGATCTCTAGCAGCAGAAGATTACAGACCTGGGAGAGGGAGTTCAGTTCCTAGCTGTAGGTCTAACTCTTTCAACAAAACTCTGTACACCTAAGTCATGTTAAAAGCCTCCTACTTTGCAGGCCTTAAGGCCTGTGTTAGGGCCAAAGCAGAAAGGACTGCTTAATTCCTTAGAGTAGATATCAGAAATGTACTGTCTGTCTGCATTCTAACTGTTGACATATTCCCCATACCCGAGACGCAGCCTTCACAACCATCTCTGGTCTTTAGCATTTTGTCTACCACAAGGTGGAGCTTTTTTTTTTTTTCTCATTTCCTATGCAAAATATGCAATAAGGGTTTCTGTATGTAGCTATCCAGAGGGATTGGCGTTGTGCCTCCAAAACACTACAAAATCATCTTCCACAACTTCCAGTCCGTGCTTTGTATATTGGCAGAAAGGATATCATAGTACCACCAAGGTCACTAACATCAGTTTGTTGCCTTTGTTAACATTTGCTGCTGTCTAAACCTGCTCATTATGAACTCATGCATGCTGTGTAGTCTCATTTCGTCGGTGGGCTTGAAGACAACATAATCTGAAAGCTTTCAAACTTAGGAATTTCTTAAGCAGTTGTAACTGATGAGGTCCCACATATGAGCCTGTAAACCCCGATTTAAAGAAAACGTAAGAAACCCTTAATGAAAGCAGCAGTTTTCCCTCAGAGCAAACTCCTTCCTCTCCATTCCCAGCAAAGAGTTCACGTAAAGCGTTTTGTATTTGTAGGTAGAGAATGGAGCCAGCAAGTCTACTGGGCAATGTGAAAAAAATATGGCAGCTCTCAACATGGGGTTGAAAACCTTCATTACAAGACTAAATCTCTTCTGGTTTTAAGAGTTGCAGTCATTTCAAAGTTTACATACATGTCCATTCAAAAAGTATTAGATGGCTATACATAAAATCAACACCTGACAAAGTTCTTCTCCTCAAGTCAGAAACAACAACAAAAGGCTCAAACATTACTACAAAATTCTGTTTAGAAGAAAATTCTAAGCAATGCTTATGACACAGCTACTGCTTTCATGTGTGTATCTAAGCAGATTAATCAACTCTTAATCATACAGCATTTACATATACTGGAAACCAGTCTGTGTGGACTGACACCAAAAACAATGGCTTTTTTTTATTTTAACAGATGCCTTAACTAAACCAGAAGAAAGGGAAGAGAGGATTTTACTTTACTAGAAGTAACAAGGTCAAAATATAAACTCACAAGCTATAAAATAATCAATATATTTTGTCTGTTTTTCATAGACATTTGATTTTCTACCTAGCTTATTTTTATAACTAATAAAAAGACACTCTGGAGCTGCAGAAATGGAAACCTCAGCCTGAGAAATATTGTAGAATGTATTTCCATTAAAGGCAAGAAAATGTTGTAGCAAGAAACAGTGTGGATCTCATCTGGAATTGTGTATATAATCCTATCCACTAAAATGAAAGAGACTGAATGCAAATTTAAGTGAAGAGGAAGGTTACCAAGTATTACTGCACAGTTGTGCATGTGTGGAGAAGCAGAGAAATTCTCACCTCCCATACCAATAAGAGACATGGTTTCTTAGGGATAAGATCATAAAAGCATAGAGAATCAAAGAATCATAGAATGGGTAGGGCTGGAAGGGGCCTCCAAATGTCATCTAGTCCAGCCCCCCTGCAGTGAGCAGGGATACCCTCAATTAGACCAAGCTGCTCAGAGCTCCAACCTCAAGAAGACAAGACTAAGTGCAACGTGTATATGCACCCAAGGGAGTAAATAAGAAAGAATATAAGTATTGCAACTAAAAGGAAGCAGGCTCAATAGTAAATAGGTGGAAAATAGTAATTAATTCAAGTTTAAAACCATTGGAAGTTTTATAACCTTCTAAGGAATAATGATTAGGCTGATCAAAAACAGCCTGAGGTGATGGCAACATGATCCCTATAAGAATTAAGGACACAAGGTGAAGCACTAGAGCACAGCAAGTTACTGTATTTGTGATAGGAAATTCAAGGTAAGAGCAGAGTTTGTGCTGCACTGAAGTTGATGAATGCTTTTCAACTATCATGGATTGTATTTAATTTTCTTTGCTGCAAGTGAACAAAACCAAAATAGCAAAAAATATTTCCAGAACTTAAGGAACTGCTTATTTCCAATAATCAAAAGGAAGACACCCAGAATTTCCCTGAGTATTTACAAGCAGATTAACATATTGAATATAGCATGCACTAGCTGATAAACAGGTATTTCACAAGCTTGATTCCAAAACTAGGCAGTTTGTTCTATAGCTGCTGCCACCCAAGACCATATTTTCACTGCATTTTTGTTACAATATGCTTTACAGTTAAAGCTGATAACTGTCAAATTCAGTTAAATTTCCATAATTAAAATAAATAAATCACAGGGGGACAAATATATTTGATAGCACAAATAAGACAAAACTGCCACAAAGAAAACCCACATGCAACAGACAGAAGAAAAGTAATAGATCAACTCAAAGTGGCATTACTTAGATTGGTTATCAAAACTTTTCTGGTGATAGTCAATCACCAGATCATGAAAACAAATAAACTAAGCAAAACAAAACAAAAAACCAACAAAAAAACCAAAGACACACCAACTGCATTTATTATGTTTTAGACAATGAACTGATGACAGATTTACAATGCCAATAATGGTCCCATAGTTATGGCTTCCTGTTCCAGCTTTAGTGATAATTACATACCAAATTAATACACAAATCCAATAATTATCAGAGTTGAAAGACCACATAGGTATGGGTCAAATTACACACTTGTTTTCCTTTCAGTTCTTATACTGAGCAACTGTCTTCATTTATCTGATAGGTTATTTTTAAGAATTCTCTTTAAAAAGTCCGTTAGCAATCAGGTGATGCTAATAAATAAAAAGCCTTACTCTTTGTATCCAGCTGAGCACGATACTTCTCAAATCCCTTGAGTCGAACTCGTTCTCCCAAGAGCTGAAGAAACTCTTCAAAGGCTGGACCTGCTGATTCATTATTATACATTTCCTCTTCTGTGCTTTGCCCAGCTTTGCAGTACATGATACCCACCTTAAGTTGGTAACTTAACTGCAAAGAAAAAAAGATTTAATTCTTATATGTGTATACAAGTGATGCAGTAATTTATTTATTGAATTAACTTTTTCTAATAAACCCATAATTCACAAAGAAAAAAATAACGTAATTATCAGTCTAATTTCAAATGTTAGTCTTGTTTCAAATACTCTGTTTTCCATCATAACTGCCTCAATGATGGCATTTTTAATATGAAGACATCAAAATGCTTTCTAAAGTGAAACAAACATTCATGCTCCTTATTTTTAGAACAACTGCAATCAATCTGGCTTGATAACTCCCATTGACAAAGCTGAACATATGTAATGAGTCAAAAGTCTAGGCTGTTTCTTTTTTCCACTCCAGAATGTCCCTTATTTTATCACCAGACACAATGACTACCCGACTTGCATCTTCTAAATACATCCACATTTCTTCTGATAAAATGAGAGTACATAATAGAATGGTTTAGGTTGGAAGGGACCTTAAACATCATCTAGTTACAAGCGCCTTGCCATGGGCAGGGACAAATCCCACTAGATCAGGTTGTGCAAGGCTCTGTTCAGCCTGGCCTTGAACATTTCCAATGATGAGGCATTCACCACAACTCTGGGCAAGTTGTTCCAGTGTCTCACCAACTTCAGAGTAAAGAATTTCTGCCCAGTATCTCACCTAAATCTACCCTCTTTCAGTTTAAAACCATTACCCCTCATCACTACACTCCATGAGATAAAAAGTTCCTCCCATTTTTCCTGTAGACCCCCTTTAAGTACTGGAAGGCCACTCTAAGGTCTTCCTGGAGTCTTCTCTTCTTCAGGCTGAACAACCCTCAACTCTCTCAGCCTGTCATCACAGTCTATTTATTATGAAAGAAACCTTCACAGGCCAACTTCCAAAACTGCAACTGGGAGAAAAAAAAAAAAGTTCTGCATTGAAATAATGTTTCTATTCCCTTTTCTCTCCATGTTATCTATCTGAAATGCTTTCTGTGTAACTACAAAGGAAGTAGGTTCTTTCTGCACTAGATACCCAATCAAATCCATTCACCTTTATGAATGAAGACTATGTATTTTGGGAACTGAAGTGTTAAGATTTGAAGCAAACATATTTACTGGTAAAACAAACACTGAGCACATGCAAATAAATATTATTTATTATTATAATTGCTTACTTCAACTCCCCATTCACTAAAAGATACAAAAATTCAAAACTATCATCAGCGTACGCAAAGTTCAGAACAATCCAGGTATAGATGGATGTCACATGTTTGTGGTCTATGGGTTTGTTTTGGTAAAGCATTCTGCATGATGACTGCTAGATTAAGATTTTAATTTTCTTGAGAATCACATGAGCTAGATGAAGTTTGAAGGTACATATATGATCTCTGCATAATCTCATATATGATCTCTACACGATCTCACTTACTGCAAGGTTATTGCCTTACATCAGCCAAACTTGGTGCCTTGACTGATAGAACTATGTGCTCCCACAGGTTCCCTGTACCAGCTACTGCTGACACATTATAAGGGAGGAAAGAGAGGAGGGGTGATGAGAAGTGGTTGCCACACCTGCCCAAAGAACAGCCATCAGTTTCTGTATCAGCAATGGCAGGTCCTGTCTTGGACTGTTCAAGCAACATCTGCTGCTCAGATATGCTCTCTGTCCACTCCCAGGAAAATGTGATGGATTGAAGCACTTCTTGGGTCCACAATGCCTTATCTGCACTGCTAATTATAATACTTCCTAGTAAATTCACTTAAATGAATTAGGTCAGTGAAAACCATTCTCACCAAGCACACTATTTAAGCTTCAATTTTGGGTGAAGGAAGCACAAACATAAAAGGGATCTGCAGCATCCACAAGCAACCAAACAACTGCCCCTTTATTGCTTTGGAAATGTCAGCCTAAGAAACAAAAGAATGATTATGCAAAGAGCTAGATATGCCTCCCAGCTCTGTTCTTAGATGTACTGAACTTGAAAAAAAAGAAAAAAAAGTTTCACAAGGAACAAACTGTTTTTTTTCTGAATTAAAAAAAAAAAAAAGTGGATCTGAGGGAAGAAAGGCATGCAGTCTCCAGTACCAGTTCTGACAAATCTAGGGTCCTCAGAAGCTTCTTAACTCTAAGTAAAAACTAAAAAAAGGAGCTGAAGGATGAATTCTGCTGTGGTACAACTCCTGAAGTAGCAGCTTCATTTTAATAATCTAAAAGTATTTACATATTTTTATAGATGTGAAAAGTGCACTTCAAGTATTTGTCTAGCACCGAGTAAAAGACAGCGGAAAGCATATGCTGGATTTAACCAGTCAGCAAGTTTAAATTATAAATACAGAATTGTATTTAAAAATGACTGGCATTTCACAGTATTTCTCTGAATGAGGAACAGCAATAAAGACAAACTTCTACTGGAATAAATCAGTAATTGCCCCGATATGCAAAATTTTCAAATCAAAATTTTCAAATGCATTTAAGGCAGAGATTAGTGGATGGTAATTTGTCAGGAAGCTAGCACAGCCCTATGGAATGACTGGATTGCTTTTTAACACAGAGCCTGTGATGATGCCAAATGACTGCATTTTAATAAAGCAAATAAAATAACAGTTAAGGTGAAAAACAATGTAAGCCATATGCACAGAACCACAAATGCACAGAACTGCAGATGCACATAGCAATCTTACGAAAAATAAGGAAGATGCAACTTCACATATGACACCAGTACAAAACTGGGACAAGAGGAATATTCCCACTCTGGCACTGGATGTCATATGCAGATTATTACTGAATGTTAGGGGTTGGAAGGGACCTAGATGATCATCTAGCCCAACCCCCCTGCCTGAGCAGGATCACCTAGACCAAGTCACCCAGGAACAGATCCAGGCAGCTCTTAAGTGTCTCCAGAGAAGGAGAAGACTCCACAACCTCCCTGGGCAGCCCATTCTAGAGCTCTGTCACCCTCACTGTGAAAAAGTTTTTCCTTGTGTTTACCCTAAACCTCTTGTGCTCCAACTTACTTCCGTTGCCTCTTCTCCTGTCCCAGTATGACACTGAGAAGAGTCTGGCTCCATCCTCTCTACACTCACCTTTTACATATTTATAGACATTGATGAGGTCCCTCCTCAGTCTCCTCCAGGCTAAAGAGCTCCAGCTGCCTCAGCCTCTCTTCATAAGGGAGATACTCCACCCCTTCATCTTCCTGGTGGCCCTGTGCTGGGCTCTCTCCAGCAGCTCTTTATCCCTCTTGAATTGGGGTGCCCAAAACTGGACACAGTATACCAGGTGGGGCCTCACCAATGCACAGCAGAGGAAGAGAAGAACCTCCCTTGACCTGTTGGCCACACTCTTCCTAATGCATCCCAGGATGCCACTGGACTTTTTCACTGCAAGGGCACATTGTTGGCTCATGGCCATCCCCCTGTCCACCAGGACCCCCAGGTCTCTTTCCCCAGAGCTGCTCTCCAGCAGATCAGCTCCCAGCCTGTACTGATACATGGGGCTGTTTCTCCCCAGATGAAGGACTCTACACCTGCTCTTGTTAAATTTCATTCAATTTCTCCCTGCCCAGCTCTACAGCCTGTCCAGGTCTCTCTGGATGGCAGCACAGCCTTCCAGTGTGT
>JANHGL010021793.1:85432-101380 GCA_024611195.1 Ceyx melanurus | reverse complement strand
GTTCCTGGGTGACTTAGTCTAGGTGATCCTGCTCAGGCAGGGGGGTTGGACTAGATGATCTTCTAGGTCCCTTCCAGACCCTAATATCTGTGATTCTGTGATTCTGTAAGAGGAAATATCTACATCTGTTCCTGGTTAACATGCATGCAAAACATTTTATAAGGTAAAAACAGATTTGAAATAATTTAGATTTCAATACTAAACCTTCAAAAGCAAATTACCTACAGAAAGTACATGTGTGGGTGTATTCCTGTTTCACTGCATCAACAGCCTTAATCATAATCAGACTTGCATACTACTTCTGATTATGGTTCATTATATAAAATCACGTTGATAACAGTTCAGGGAAAATGTTTCTTAACCCCTTCTGAAGAAAAAAAAAACCAACACCTTTTTGTGCCAGTTTTCACCCTGAGGTGTGCACACAGGGTGTGTGTAAAAGTCTTAACAGTTGACTGTAAAACACAAGAATCAGCTTGCATCATCCATCAGTGTAAAGGCTGCAGCTCACCCCTACACCAAGCACAGTGATACCTGCAGAATTCTCCTCAACTCAGCTTGCCTCTGCAACCCCCAGGTCCTTGTAAAATCTCTGCAGAAAGCAAGAGTCTGAAGGCTAATGCACCTGTCTGCCTGGACACAGCTATGCAAGCTGAAGCCACATCTCCTGTTCACAAGCTGAAGGCCCTGCTAGGATTCCTCAGGAGATTTTAGTAACACAAACAGTACACTGAAGCCGAATGTGCCACCTTCAATTTGCAGGGCTGCACCTTCTTAAGTATGCACACTTTCTTTTTTGGTATTTATATATTATACTCTTCTCTCACTTTGAAAAGGTAATTTTATCAATTTTATGTTTTTTGTTAGGCCATCGATCTCAGAAACCTACTTGAAAAAATCTGCAATTTTGAGGCATCTCAATAATGTCTTGGTATGAGTTCCGATCAGAAAGGGATTGTCCTCGTGTTCCACAATCTGGTTGTTACGTTTCAAGATAAATTAGGTCTTGATTTCAACCTGTAAAGAGTAAATTATTTTATACTTCAATTAAAGAAACTACTATGATACCATCACTGTTGAAAGCAACTCATCTTTCTCTACTGAAAAAGAGAAATTTTTTTCTGAGGACAACCTCTAAGAAAAATGCTCATCTTTTATGACAATTTCAGTAGTTGATTTAGTAACCAGTGTGATGTTAGCACTGCTAAATCTTCATCATAGGGCACAATTTCCCATTGGTTACGACAGCAACAGTGTAGGGTCTATTTTGACAAAACCTAACCCCGAAATAGCAGGGTTGAACACAGGCAAACATAGTAATGTCACAATTAAATCAGTGCTTAGTGAATGCACAGAGACAGCATGAAAACCAGCAGGCTTCTAAAATTCACATTCTATATGCTTCTAAGAACTGTATTGTGTTACCATTATTTCACTAGTATGCCAGAGGGTATCAAGCCACAGCCTTTGAAGCTAAGCAGAAACATGAGAGGTGGCTACTCATGGGATGAGAGCCAACAACAGCTCCTTACTACCAGCTGGGCAATTTCTGGATTTCCACAGTTCCACTGAGAAGGGACATCTCCAACAGATGACAAACCCAAGGAGAGAAGAGAAACAAAGCTCCCCAGATGTAATTTATCCTCTCACTGAAGGAAATCTTCATACCTACATAAGTCTCTAGAATTTTACACAAAGATGCCAGTGTAACTAAGATGACTTACATGCACATATGTGTTTCAGGGAAGTTTAGGAAGAGAAGGGAAAAATAAATAATACTTAAAAATCAGCCCATCAGCTCAATTTGAGTTGTAACACCCACAAAACCTCCTCTAATCCTCAAACCTACCATGAGTACAGCAATGAGATCACAGCAGACAAATTTATTTGGAGCAAGTCACATTCAGCAAAAAGCTGTGATACCTAAAAACACCAGAAAGCTAGTTCTACAGATACTTTTTTTTCTACTCTGTCCTTCATCCTAATCATCCAGTCATCATTTACCAAATTCAGGAAGCCAAAAAAAATTGGTTTTGAGTAGTGAAAGATGGCTCAAAATAAAAACAGTTTTAAAACTGCTTGGTAAGCATGTATTCCTAAAATTGCAGAGTTGCTTCAAAACACTTTTTTTTTTTTTGTAATGATAATATGTTTTTCTTCAATATAAAGCTTTTAGATAAAATCTGTACTTTAATACAGACCTGTCAGAAGTTCCACTAAGGATAAGGATTATTCTAGCTACAAATTTCAAACACACAGACCATGATGATGAATAAATAATCCCTCTAAAATTAAACACGTGACATTTTTGATACTTTGGAGTATTTCATTACCTGAGAAGATGGAATAAAGTTTAATTATTTTTTTTTCTTAATATGATGGAAAAAAAAAATACAATTACTCAAAGGCATAAATTCTGCAGTGAAACCAGGTTCTTGAGTCCTTAGACTTTTTCACATGTATAGTTGTCTGTTCTTTGTAAACTGCCTCTGTAAAAATATCACCAGAGATTTTTTTTTACAGCTAGACAAGATGTTTCCAGTTCATTTTAATCTTTAATAAAGATGTTAACAACTGCTCGGGGCAACTCACTGTTGCATTTGGTTCATAAGCCAACAGTTGAAAGTCATCCTTTCTTACAGGCTAAGAGAAACAACAAATAGTTTAAGAACAATTCACAATCCTGAGTAATTTGAGTGTTTACATCTAGTTCTTACTCCTTTATACTGTGAGGGTAAGATTAATTTAGTAACTGAAAATATTACCACCTCATAATGTAATAAAATAGAGAGCAAGATTTCTCACAAGACACTCATATTACCCAGGATGTTCTTGACTGGCCAAAAACTGCTTCAAATTTCCTATGTGATCACTAAACTGAGAATATTAAATACAGTAATTCATTTCATCAAAATTAGTAGATCAAAACAGTATGCTGTAATGGGGAGAAAAGTCCTGCCTTGCAGTTCTATTGCAATTCTTTCAAGGAATCTTCCACTATGAGACATCAGTTTCATAAGCAACTGATTTCCTAAAGCCTCTAAGATAACTTGCTAAAGACTGTGAAAGAAAAAAGGACCCTTAGAAGATGATAGGGGAAGTCCTCATGAATAATCAAATGAACAACTGGACTTTCACATTATCAGTTCCACAGAGGAGAGAGGTTAGCAACACTCTCCAACACTGTTGTGTATAATCTGGAAAAGACAGTAAACCACCAAAATCTGATGGTGACATACAGTTGTTTGACATGGTAACAAAAGATTCAACAGTGAAGAGATTCAGCAGCAGCCTGAATGCAAGAGCTGCAGAGGTATCCCTTGACAATGACTGAATTGCATTTAACGTTTTTTCGCTGTTTCAATGTTATTACATACAGAGTAGAGATATTCCCTAACAGTACATATGGAATGGTAAGTCCTACTCATTTTTTGTGACTTAAGAAACCATTTGCAGGTATTGCAGACAGATGTCTAAAAACCTTAGTTCAATGATTCTAGGCAGCAAAATGCGAAAAGCAGCTTAGAAATTCTGAAAGGGGGGGAAGGGAAAGTTAAAAAGTACAAAGTCATGGTGTATCTACTGAAATATTACTAGCAGTTCTGTTACCCTAGAAACAGAAAATTTCTATTAAGCAACCAACAAGAACACATAATTCAACTATGAATCTCATAACCATGACTTATGAATGCCAAAACTTAAAGGAAAAAGCAGCCAGATAAATTTATATGGGAAAAAAATCGTCAAGGGCTTCAAATGCAAGTAGTTCAACGTGCAGCTGAGAAAGTTCTTCAGCAGACTTCTAGGAATTAGGAAAACATACAATGACATGTAACTATTTGCTTGCTCCCACCTTTCTCTTCCTTACAAAGAGATACAGTAGCTTTCTGAGTCAGAACAGCAATTTACCTGTCTTATGAGAAAGTAGCTTAAAGGAATAGATGCTCAGATCTCAGACTAAAAGCAGAAATGCCTTTAAAGACCATTAGACTTACATTGGCTATAAGTTTGAAATAGAAACTTGGCTATTAATTCCATCTTGCAAATCTACTTTCCCAAGTCAACATTCTACTCTAATGAAATGTCTTAAAAAGAAGGGTAAAAGAATGAAAGATATGAACATATTTTTTTTCTTCTGATCATACTCATAACGGCTTTATGACTTGGTGATCCTTTTTATCAACCTCATTTATCACACACTACCAACAACTAGGAATGTGAATGTCTTCTTTTGAAAAAGAGAAAATCAAGACAGGCATCTAGGAACTAACAAGTTAAGAAGTCCAAATCAATGTTCAGGCTCATATGCAGTTGGCTTTAAAAAAGTGGACTATATCTGTTTTTCAAGCGACAGTCACTCCACCCTTCTGCAGAAAAAAAGGCCTTATTGGTAGAACTTAACATAATTCATCCTCTCACCTGTTAAAACTTTTAAAATATAAGCGTGGGGATAGGATGAAGACAGGACTTCTAGTGTAAAAAATGTTTACTTTTTTTTTAGTATAATAAAGATGGCTTTTAAGTAAAATAATTACTTGATATTATCACTCTGTACACAATTACACCAAGCAGTACGCTGGCTTCTGCCACAGAAGAAATGCAATAGGTAGAAATTAAATTCTTTAATCAAATGAGAAAAAAGGAGCTCCTGTTACCAACAGGCTATTTATCACCAAGGAGCTCCCATTATCAGGAGGTTACATTTTTGGCCAGCGAACACACTACTGTGGTATGCAGCATGCTATGCATTGCTTCTCTAATTAAGTCATTAACCAAAATAAAAATACACTTCTTAGTGCTATGGATTTCTCTTCAAGATAGAGGTAGGTCCGTTCTCTGTCTTTTTACTTAATTAATAGTAAGAAAGCAAGGCACAGTCAGCCATTAATGCAAGGCTGAGAAAACTCTAGCATGAAAGGATTTACAAGTTCATCTTTCACCTACCAAACAGACATGCAAGTATATTCCATGCATTTATTTTCAGTGGTCTTCCCATTACCTCAAAGCCACAGTGTTATTTCCTTTTTCTCTAAAATCAAGGGCCAAAGTTGATTTCTGTATCCATAAGTTATTTACAAATTGAGTTGTAATGTTCAGGAGAAAAAGCAAAGCAAACTAGCCCTAGAAGTACAACAGGCTTATACAAGTGTGCACACAGCATTAGTAAAACAAGCATACAGGGTTTCTTGGTCAGAGACAGAAGTTCGGTCAGTGACTCTGACAACCTGCACAGCAACTGTAAAAAAGTGTATTTAAATTATTTTTTTTACTCTACTAAAGGCACTGGAATGCACTATGCATTAAAAATGAAAACAGAAAACACTTGTTTCTGCAGTGATCTCTTACTAAACCATCTAAAAATAGTCTCAAGAATCAGGTATGTCTTGTACTGTAAAGCTGAGCATTTTGATACATTGCAACAGATAAATAAACACTGTCAATATTAATATATCTGCCTGATTACTCACATTATTTGGCAATCCTGACATGGTTCAAAACCAACCTGTAACTTGTTTTGGAAAAAAAAAAATCCCAATGGAACGTGTATTTTCAACCTTAATGTGTCATTAGATCTAAAGAGAAATTTAAAAAATCCTATTCCAGCAATAGGGTCATTCATCCTGCTACATATCACACCACCTTCACTTTTAGGCTCAATTTTTGTTACTCCCTTATGTTTTTGCCACCATGTATCCACTATTTCAGTGACGACTGTTTTTCAAGTATTTATCGCTACATGGATGAAGAACTTAACAGCAAGAAGGAAAAACCTCACTGAAACTGGAGAAGAGCATCGCAAAAGTTTTTCTCAGCCTTTTGCAGAAGTGTAGTATTTGCCCTGAATTAGTAACAGAGACACAGTTTGCAACAAAGATTCGGGAGATTGAAGGACAAGTCCTGTGCACCATGAACATCCTACTGAGAACATTCATGTGTGAAATCTCAAAAATGCACAGAACTTTTGCTGGCCATCTGATTACTATCCAAGCTTACAATAAAGTAACAAATGTTTATCCGATAACTCATAGCTCTGATGATGAGAAAGAAAAAAACCCCACCAAAATGTATTAACACCACCTATACTTCCAGATTTTTCCAAACTAATTGTTTCTACAATTCCTTACAAACTGAAAACTTCTAGAATTATATAGTTTGCAAGGTCCTGGAGCAGGTTCAGCAAGCCAATTTGTTAAATAACGTTTGTGGTGTTACACCTGCTTTGCATTTACAGAAGTTGAGACAGTTATGATCTGGAGGCAAATTCCAGCCCCTGACATTCTATGATTCTATGATTAATCCTAATTAGCTCTGATCCCATCATCAGAAAGAGCTGGATCATCCCTCTGCAGAAGATTTATCAGTGCTTGATTAAGAGTTCCCTGATGAGAACCATATTATTTTGAGTTGTTGTCTTGTGTTGTCATGAGCTTCCTCAATATCCATGTGTGTAACAAGCTTCTCAGAGAAGGTAGGAATAAAGGAATTGATAGTTACAGAAGTCTCCTGTCAAATATAATTGGTATGACTATAGTATTCACAACCAGAGAAGCAGTTGGAGTAAACCCCAGGGTAAGGAGTAGCTATATGCAAAGCAAGAGGCCAAAGTTCTGCTTTGTACAAACTTTTCCTCTCCAGTATTGTCTGTCTTAAACTCAGTAGGTTTTATTTCTGTGGATTTGTTTTTTGTTGTTACTGTTGGGCTTTTTGGGGGGAAAAGGGGGTTGTTTGCTTTTTTGGTTTTGTTGCTTCTTTTTTGTTTGGTTGGGTTTTTTTAATTGGATTCCAGCAATGACAAATCAAAGTTAAATTAAAAGTTTCTATGCAACCACAACTCTATTTTTATAAGGCTGTAGACTCCCGCTTTCAACCCAATTGAAGGAACAAACTTCTCAAACATCACCAGCTTCAGAAGAGTAAAGTGGACTGAAGCAGATGGACAAAGCAAACACAGGTATGAAGAGAATACGCAGGATGGAAAGAAACCAATCCATCATCTCCCTTTCCAAAGGTCCAACTTACATCACTGTTGGCTGCTCAGACCACAGTGCCCCACCGATTTCTATAGTCCTAGTGCTCTCCTCTCCCCAGTTCATACATATCCATATCCTTTCCATACCATGAAACACTACGGCTACAACCACACCTGCAGATGCAGCACACTGCCCGGCAAAGCAAGGGGCAGCAGAACGTGTGGTGACCCAAGACAGTATAGCCTAAGTTTTACCTACTTCTCAGTGAACATTTGGACTTCTCTACTCAACCATCAGATTTCACAACAATTTACTCAAACCTGACAACTTTACACCACCACCACAGATGGAAATCAGCAGCCAGTTAACACCCAAAATGCTGTGTTTGTTTTGGGGTTGTTTTTTGGGGGGTATTTTTTTTTTGGCTTTTTTTTGAGTGAGTGGGGAAGGGTGAAAGGGATTGATGGATGGACATGTGAAGTCACAAAAGCCTCACTTCTTTAACAAAGCCAGACTAAACACAGACCCCTACAAAAGGTCCCCTCAAAGCATGAAGCTAAATACTAAGGAAAGTATTTACATAGTACAAATTCTTGAATGTTGACGAAGAACAGAAACTTGGAAAGGAATAGTTGTTAAAAAACCCAATCTAACAATGCCAAAAGGAAGGCGAGGAAATCTTTGCATGACAGGGCTGCTTTTCACATCTTCAAAATGTGAAGCCACTAGTTGCTAATTGATACAAGAGGAGATCCCACCCAACACCTGCTACAGCAATTGGATTTAATAGCAGTCCTTCACCAGCTTTGACAATTACTCCCACACTACCCTGTGAGAGACTAATGGTTTGCTAAAAATAACCTGGAGATTAGCATGTACAGCAAACTGCCCGAGATGCATGCTGTTTGACAAAAGGCAGTATTAATCAACCTTGTGGTGTGCTGATGTCCAGACTTCAAAAGATTTCATCGTACAGCTAGAGATTTGGGTGTCTGGTTCAAATGGCAGCATGCAATATTACTGTTCATTTTATTCTTTTCTACAGCCTGCATCTTAGCCTGCAGCAATAAAGTTCATACTCCTGTAGTGGGTAACAATTCACTACTAACATCAATTTGTGCACAGCAGCTGCTAAAAGTTGAAGTTGTCAAGAAACATGAGATGACAAAGCAGAACACAAACCCCCCAAGTGTACCAGCAATCCATGACCTTTTCCCTAGCAGGTGAATCTTGTTTTTAGCAAGCAGACCAGGACTTACCAAGTCAGGTGGTAAGGAAGAATGGGGAAAAGAACAAAAAATACCTTCTTATATTTTTCTGAACATGATATATAATATAGCTGTCAAAAACGTCACTCTGTATCTTGCATGTAGGATGCAAGTAACTAAGTATCGGTCTTCCAAGAGACCTGTTCTTACCCATTATAAATTCAAGCTGAATAGTCTTCAACAGACCATAAAGGCAGCCTGTATATGAGAAAGCATATTTAAAAACCCAATGTATTAATTAGTTCTTCAAGAAAAAAAATTAATGATAAAAATCATACAGCTTTTCTTCAGCTTTGCCTTATATTAAATACTAAAGAAAGCATCTAAGTTTACAGTGGGAAGTCTCTCCTCTTTGCTGAAATACAGAAAGGAAAAGGCCTAATGTGATGCATCACATCCTGCACACAAAAATCCCAACCCACCCAAAGCCCAGAAACAACCTTGAGATTGTCTTCTGAAGGCAAGTCAGATGAACTCCACAGTTCGAATATACAAGATACCTGACCTATGTCACACAGAAGAAACACTTCATGTTAATTACAGTTGCTTTTAAAGCAGAGAGGCAATCATACAAAATTATTACTGCCCCACCAGGTCAAGTGGGTTAGGATTAAGAAAAAATACCAAGAACTACAGGTCTGGATTTCTCCCTCAAATATGACAATAAGGCAGCTTCTGTCTGCCTGAGAAGGTAAAGGAAAAGCCCAAACTCCATTTGTTACTCAACTGTATGAAAAAAAAATGTTGTGGCTTTATTTTTAAAAAACAAAACAAAATAAAAGCAGACATAATGGATGAGACCACAGGAACAAATACATCTTCCTGTACAACCAGTACACCACCAGCTCACAGGTGCTATCGTCAGATTGTGAGATCAGACAGAAGTTCTAAAAAAAATACACCATAATAAGAGAATGGAGGTTTGGTAGTGGTGAGGAGGCAAGAGCTCTGTAGCCCAAAAGCTGCTGCTTAACTCAGGCTCACTTCTGCCACACATCACAGAATCACAGAAATTAGGGGCTGGAAGGGACCTAGAAGATCCACCTTGCTTCCACCTTGTATTACTGACCTGGAGCAAAATATGAATGTTGAATAAAATAAATGCTTACGTAGTAAAAAATAAAAATTATATATCCAGAGTTCTGGAATGAAAAGAAAAAAATATCCACATTCCTGTTAAACCTCAATGTGACTGTAACTGATCCACAAAAAGAAAATTTTCATTTGGACTTCGATAAGATGGAATTAGCTATCAATCAAGTTTGCTAAGAAGAAAAGTCTAAAGTTCATAAGGAACTAGAACATTAACTCAAAGAAAAAGGTGACACTGTGGCTGTTTAGTTGCAGTTTGTTGGCAAGTTCCTAGAAAAATTATGTACAGCTTTTCTCTTTTATAAAAAGAAAACCAAAACCCAAACAAACAAAAAACAACCAGAAAACCCAGACAAAACTGTTGCAACTACACTGGCAAATACAACATAACTAAGTTTTCAGAGTGGGCTGACAGCAATAAAATACTTTATGTACAGCAGATTAATTTCAATTTTTGAAGCTCAAGATTACATGACTCAGCCTGTACTCATCACCTATGAAGGCATCACTTTGCTGCTGAAATGTCAGCTACTCAGCTTCAGCAGCCAGCAGAAATTGAAGCACAACATTCAGTTTCCTAACTTTGTACTTTGGCTTGAGATCTCAAAAGCTGTGTTTGGATGTTTGAGGTCAAGCCAGTACAGCACCCTACCCACTACCAAGTTACACAAACGTATATTTCCTACCACCACATTCTGCTCCTTCCAGCTACGTGGTGGCTGCCTTAACTGCTGTTCAGGTTGGTAACCAGTTGGGTTCCCTTCACCTTCACAAGCCTTGCCAAAGACAGAGCCTTTCCTCATCAGCAACAATATGCTTACAGTTGTTAAAGACACTTATTTGCAGTTTCTATCCTAACACTAAAAGACACAGCATGCACTAGAAACCAGAATAAATATACAAGTCCTTTTCATCACTTTTTTTGGATATTATTTCAGACAGGCAGTTTCCACTACTGGTTGAAAAGCAGTCAGGGAGACAAGTATTCCAGTTGCAATATACCACAATGCTATGCTTGTATAAGCTCCAGTAACATCTCAAGTGATATAAGACTTTGCTCTTTTGAAAAAAGTGACAACAGGCATGATATTTTTGTATGTCCTTTTTTAGCCTCAGTCCAGACAGACTTCAATATTAATAAGCATTCTTCCACAGGTTAGATTCAAAGTATTAAAAGCATGGTGCCATTCCTAAGTATTTCATCCCATTTAAGAACTCAGTATTTTAGTTTCAGAAGAAAGACTGTTAACAGAATTATCATATTGCTCATGAGCAACTGAAGTTTTATCCTATACTCTCAAACATAAGCAGATAAAAACAAAAGCCTTCAGCATGCATTTAATTATTACCTTGTGTTGTTATGGTAACTAAATATCTCCGAAGAAACAAGGAAAAGGAGAAAAAAAAACCCTGCAAATCCTCATGTAAGTTCTGTAGATACATTTTTTTCCTCTGCATTGAAGATTCACGTGGCTGTTCAGTATTCCTCTAAGCATCACGTGTCCCCCCACCCCAAGATGTACATATACATTTTTATATGCTGATGGGAGATACAGAAGCGTACAGCTGAAGCAAAATTTGATGCCTCTGCAAGGAGCATAGTTGCCTCATGAAAATCCACTGCCTCATGACACCATTAAACTCCCAAATCCAGGTGTCCTGTAAAAGGCTCCCAAGTAATCCCTTCATGCAGTTTTTCTGGAGCCCACAGCTGGAAAATGACAGAAATGCTTAGCATAGCTAGAAGGCAACAAAATCTTCTCATATGTGATACTACACAGAAGAAAGAGGGACAAGCAAAGACCTCTCTATCCTCTGTATCCCTGCTTCCAAAAATTCTGATGACGTTATCCTTATTTAACTGATATCCAAGGAATCAGAAAACTTAATGCACAAAATAAAAAGCACACCCAGAGCTCACTTTGCAAGAATGGGGATCAACTAAATCTCCTTGACATTTATCAAGATATATGTATATACACACACACACACACACTTTATCAACAGTTATTCACTTCAACCAACCCAGAATCATTTTGAGAATATAAAAGGGTCAAGGGGGAGTGCCCTTTTCTGGAATTGACAGTCTTCTGTTTGAAGTTCAGTATCTCTAAAACAAGTATCAGAAAGTTTTCCATTACAGAATTATTACTAAACAGATTCAACTGACTACACATAGGAAATTTGCTCTGTTTTCCCTGCACTGGGGAGATCAGGTTAATAGCACATTTATTAGTAGGAGTCAAAAAGAATTTACAGAGGTTGTACCTACTGATACTGAGTTGTTTGAACTCTTGAAAGTCCCTCTGTGTAAATACAAACAAATTTTTAAGGCTTAGAAAGATTACTGTTTTTCTGGAATCATTTCACTGAGGCAAACTGAAAAAAGTCACATTCCTTACAGCATCTTCCAGACATTAAGTTCTTAATTCAAATTTTAAACAATTACAGTGTAGGTTTAAAGAACAGCACACAATTTTAGGAAGGTTACAACATCTTTACAGTTTTAGCATTTTGTGCTTCCATTCAACGAAGTAACTACAGAGCCATCACATTAAGGACAACTTCAGTCAACTTCTTTCCAAAAGACCCAATATAATGTCATACACTGTAGATACTATGCCACAGAAAGCATATTTAAACAATGAAAAAGGTAAGACAAGCATCCCTAATTGTGACCCTGAAGATGTTTAGCAACTGGAGTTCAGACAGAAAAAATACTAATGGCAAATGTAACCTTGAAACGTGAGAATAATGGGTAACTATTAATAGAAGGCTAATTTAAAGTCTCACTTTACATAATACACAAAATTGCAGTAAAGTCAAAGTTCAACTAACATCAACAATGCATTTTAGAGCTCCATCTAGGCTGATGATGACAAGTATGAAAAATTATCTGAATTTTTAAAGCATTTTATATCTGGAAGAGTTTATTCTTCAGGTCCTTGAAAGCAGAATTTAATGACAATTTGACGTTACCAAAGGGAAGTTTCTCCTGATCATTCATGAAACTACTATAATATGTCTTTTTCTTCCTCTCTTTCTGGAGACCACAGTGAAAACATAAATCTTATGTCTTTGTTACAGAACAACACCTGACCACCTGACATGAATCCTAAACCAAACATACAAATTCTAGGAAACAGTCATTTTGCAAAACTCTCTGAGATTGTAAATAGTCGCTTTATGCTCATCGTGACACAGATTATTTTTCAAGGGGATGCTTTAGGAACAGGGTAGTGACTCAGGTTTGAGTAATACCAGAGGTGCTCAGAGGAAAGTTTATGAATACGTTTATAAATATTTTTCAACTATGAAGTCAATCTTTTGGCCAAGATCTTGTGTAATGGACTTAGAACTCAAGGACACAAAGCACCAGACATTCTCCATCATCTCTAGGGCTCACAAGATCATAGAATCACAGAATGTCAGGGGCCAGAAGGGACCTAGAAAGATCATCTAGTCCAACCCCCCTGCTGTCAGAGCAGGATCACCTAGACCAAGTCATCCAGGAATGCATCCAGGCGGCTCTTGAATGTCTCCACAGAGAGAGACTCCACAACCTGCCTGGGCAGCCTGTTCATGGCTGATTTACTTTGCCTGCAGATTAGGTAAAGAGGGGCTTCTCCAGGAGAAGTCAAGCTTAAAAATGAAAACTGAAGTAATAGCTGAATGACAAAGCAGGATGATTTCCCATGCCAGAGAAATCTCGTCTAGTCATGACATTTAATTTCTCTTCAGGAAACATTAGATTACCTTATGATATGATGAAATATTAATTACCTCTTATGATCAGATAAATATATGTTTCCAAGATCATTAATGTCATGCATGCTTTAAGGGGATCAAGCAACAGATTTTCTGTTGCTGTATTAATACAGCAAATTTTTAAAATTGCAAAAATAAAGTGTGGAGAGAGAAAGAAAAGGTACAAACTCCTCCCATCAACCTATAGAGAGAGTGGAACAGACACACTGCTGGCTCCACAGGGTTCTCAGGAAATTCCCAAGACACTCATCTACTGGAATAGTAAATCAAAACCAGAAAACAAACCACCAACTCAGAGGACCCTGAAGCATGTGAAAGGCAAAAATGGGCTGATTTCAGTAATGCAAAAATATAACAGATCTCCGACACATTAAGTGCACTAATAGAACTTTTTAGAACACTTAGTCCTGATTCTGTTCTACACCCTTTGTCACCTCAAAGATCTGACAACCCAGATCACACAGAATTCCTGCATCAAATGCGTAGATTTGGGAATATTTTTATCTGAGACAGTCTTGGAGAGGAGCAAGCAGATTCACTGTCAGTGGAAGCATTTTTCTGTATACCCAATATGCATTTTCAAGCTTTTAGCAGTTTGCTAAATTTACAACTAGATTTACAACTGTCGTGGTTAAAACCATACCACTATATACTGGGCATATACAGTTGTACATTTACAGAGTCCATAATTCTGTTGATCACAGCAGCAGCACAAAGAAGCAATGCTGAAAGTAACTGCATTCTCTAGTGGAAGAATAACTGCAGGTGGCTGGAGTCTTCCTTTCTATGTCCTGACAGTGTACATTTACATGCTGTAGGTATCTAAGCTTCAAGTGCAAGTCCATTCACCTGGGTTAGGTCACTGCTTTTTAGACAGATGAAGAACTCCAGGTTCCAGATGAGACTTCAAAAGGTCATTTTCAGACACCAAGTCTGACAATCAAATTACTGCACTGAGCAAGCATTTTGAAATCAACTGGATCCTCTCAGTTAAGAGGCAATTATGTAGACACAGCTATGTGATTTTTAATGTACAAAAAGACAATCCATATTTTTAGAACAGCAAGGCAAGAAGAAACTGCTTTAAAATTCAGCAGCACAATCATTTGCTCTAATTGATGCCAAATGGCTGTTTACATCAACAGAAGAATTCACTCCATTTGTTAAAAACAAAATCTGAGCACAAACCAAAAACTATACAACGCTCACTTGAAATAGAACAGAACATACCATTCATTAATTCACAGCTTTCAAATCATGGATGGACAAGCATAGCATAGAACCATCCCTTGAAGAAAAGTCATCACAGATCAATCAGCTCAGCTGATGGCCCGAGCGGGCAGCTGAATCCATTCACACAGTGAGTACCTATCAGGTGAGAAACTCTACACCAGGAAGATACACTGAGCAACAGCAAAAGATGAGCCACAACAAGCAGAGAAAAAAGCAGAGAGAAATGCAGAATGCTGTGGTAAAGGACACATGAGATTGACACAGTTACACAGAGAAGGGGGCAGAAGGGCATCCAAAGCATCAGACTTAACCAGTTATACCCAACTCTGTTTTAGCAGGCACAGATACCCCACACCACAAAATGACTGGGGGGGATATTTATTTTGCAGATATGGCATCGCTCTCACAGAAACATGAAATACCCTGTCTGTAGCTGCCTTCCAATGCTCTTCCATGCAATATGAGCTACACTGAAAAAAAAACAAAAAAAGCACAACCAACCCATCTGCATCAAAGAAAAGAGCAGCAACAGGAACCCGAGAAACCCATGTTCAGTTTAATTGTGAAGCTTCACAAGTGATTAGTGCAGCAAAGAAGAAAATTAGGTAGGTGTGTTATAGTTACTTTTAGCCTCTTGATTAATTTATGGTTTTCACATTAAGGAGTTAATTATTTGAAGTAACCAAAACTTCTAATATGTTCTACTCCTTTAAACTAGAGGAATCTGAAAGTCTGAGAGTGTGAAATGCTGGCACACCCAGCTAGCCTTATGAAGTGCCAAATAGATCAATATTTCAAACATGGATAAAGCATTCTAAGGATATGTAATCATGAAAGGCATTTTGAAGTGTATTTGCAGCATTAAAAGCTGAGATATCAACATCATCTATCATGAAGATTGTCAAAATCAGAACATCAGTTTAGTTGACTACAACTTCCAATCTGAGAGGACATTTGTTAAAACTTGTTTGTTAAAGGAACATGGCACAGTAATAGCAGTTACTAGTCACTATTCTTGTCTTTTACTATAATGCACTCTAGATATGGATATCTATACACCCAGCTCCTAGGAAAAGATGGGGCAAGTGAAAAATAAAAATAATAATTCATGATGTCAATTAGAGAAGCTTCAGGAAGAAAAAAAGATACCTATGGTATCTATAAAACTCATTTTGCACAGATATGTCAATGTAGATACATCCACCAAGGTCATATATATTTATATTTATATATATTTGTATGTATATAAACAGCTAGATCAACTATCAACATGCAGGTAGACATCTTGTGTAGCCCAATGGACACCTAAAACAAAATCCAGGCGAGGAATAAAGACTCAGATAAATATCACCATGCAGCAACAGTTCAACAATTTCAATGCAGCATAGTATTGGCACAAACTCCAACAAAAGTAATGAATAAAGCATTGCCAAAGGGGAAAAGGTGGCAGATTTTACCAAATATAGAATTAGATGCACAAAGCCAATTTAAGAACCTCTCAAATAAATATATATATATATATATATATATAAACCCCATATCTAGTCTACATAATTTTAAAAAAGGAGAATTCCCCAAATCTCTTATGCATCTTTAAATTCCAACTTATACGCACT